>JXOS01116715.1:0-12156 GCA_001015075.1 Cirrula hians
ATTAATATAATAATAATATTATTATAATAATACTAAAATTGATAAAATTAATTTAATTTTAATAAATTTATCGAATTTATAGAATTTTTGAAACAAGGGTTGANAGGGTTGATGTCTCAATTTTAAATTTTGACAAAAAAATTGAAAATTTAGCCAATAATTTTTAAAAATATAATTAAAAATAAAATTAACGTAATGCATACAAAATACAATGATTTTGCTTTACTATTGTTGCAAGCGGTACAACCACTCCGCAACAGCATTCATTCAATACTGTTGCTTATCGACAAAAGTGATGAGTTCGGCATGCGTTGCTTAAATTTTTCAACGAAAAAAACAATGCTCATTCAGCTACCTTCCACACGGTCGTCATTTCATCTATTTGTAAAAGCCCGCAATACAAGCAACAGTTTATGGCAAATAAAAAATTTTAAGATACGAGAACTAATGAGAATTCAGAGTATATTGATACAAGATATTTTTGTTCAAAATATGATAAATATAAAAATACGGTATTGAGATGCAAACGTCATAAACCAGAACAAAAACGAAATAAAAATATACCTTATGTAGATCCCCGCAACAACTTTAACAAAGTTTCTTAGCATCTGTTCAAGAAGCATTGATACAACGATTATTGACAAAAAAATATTTGAATATTTTACGTTACAAGAGTTTCATATAAAAACATTATTATTATAATTTTTGAATTACAATAAATACATTAAAAAAAAAAAAAATGAAGGCTTGTTCCGATAAACAAATTTAAGATTCTCCTTTTTGCATGGTCTTACTTCACTATTACAGTGTTATTTGCGAAAACTTTATTATTATCTAATTGTTGAAGCATATAATTTCTGAATTTAAGAATTCGGAGCCCAACTTAGACCATTGAGGAACCCCATATTTACCACTTTCTTCATTGCTATAATTAGTACCAAATTTGACTCTGAATTTAAGTTTTGTCAGATAATCTATATATTAAGATAAGTTTCACAAATTCCAAATGGTTGTAGTACGGTTAGCCACTCGATATGATTAATCGTGTATAATGTTTCATTTATATGAATGAACAACACCAATAATACAGATCTCGATTCCGGCTCTCGTTAAGTCAGAAAATTTTTCAAGAAGTTTGTTGATATATTTGATATTTTTTTTTTACAAATTTTTGTAATGCTATACAAACAAATTGAACTTCCATCGGTATCGAACAAACGCACCGTAAAATTATGCTCTATGCCGTAAAGCTATCGCACTTAAAAATCACAAAAGATCAATTTAAGGAATATCATCAATCTCTGAGTCACAGTTCTATTGCAGTTGGTGGTTGTAATGCAAAAAACCTGTTTTGGGATCAAGATATGAATCTTGGTGTCACTGTTGAGCTATCGTTCGATATGTCCTCAGATAAATCAAAATCCATAATTACAAATTGAAAACAACTTACATCTTACAATGTAATAAAAGTACGAGTTTAATTTTCGTAAATACATAAGCTCAAACATACCTCAAATCACACACTTTTTACACATAAACCTACGGATGCGGCCGTAAAATACTTCAAATCAACACGAAGAGATGCAGGCTAATATTAAACACCAATCACAAAGCACGAGATGAGCAAAAAGAGTAAGATGAACACAGCTCCAGCCATTGAAGACCTCTTGAAAAAAAAAAAAATGGAACTACGAAGGGAATGCCAGATGTATAGATAAGTGAAGCTCGCAGAATATCGAGATCATATATTAAATAAATATATAATTGAGATCAGCATTAATACCTAAGAAGAAAGATATATTAAAAATTCTTCACAAAACTACACAAACACATAATCAACACAAATCAATAGTGAAATGCACTAAAAAATCAACAAATAATTATGTCTGTATTTATTTGTTGAACAAGTATTTAAATCAATTATTTTAAATCTGAAATCAGATATAAGGAATATGGAGGAATGGTTAGCAACATATCACCCTTGTTAAAAAAGTAGTGTGCACTTTCAAATTTAACAGAAAAAGGATTTTGTGCTCGGTTATCGTTGTATAAATTAACTTATTATGTTAATTATAAAAATTTTAAATGTATTTTACTTTTTCTTCTTCCAGATTAACACATGCGGTGAGCTGGCCATTTACGACAATGCAGTACTGGTGCTTTTATTTTTTAGTTTGTTATATTTGGACAATGAAGCTGCTTGGATAATCTTAAAAAAATTAAAGGTTTAACAGCTTACTGTTAATGATGGTTGTTTGAATGGTGATAAAAGAATGAAATATCAATTACATTTTTCATATGGGGTTTGACGTAAAAAATAAACCCGTCTATTATTTGGCATTTTATTAGTGTTGGTATGAAGTATACCTCGTATACATAAATCTTTCCTTTAGAAATCTTAATGCTGTTAATTATTGGTGGTAATGTGGCAATAATGTCGACTATCTTCGTGAGCTTCTGTGAGCCAACTTGCCCCCATATTTTCAGCGACATTTCTCATTGCAAATTGCATTTCTAAAAAGTAAGATAATTATTTGCATTAAATTTAATGGAAAATTTTGAACATATTTTAATAAATACAAATTGCCTATAATCCCAGGAAATACAAGTTTTTGCATATTGTTACTGGGTGATCTTTGCAATAGCTAATTTTATTTCATGTATTTTTGTGATATAGTTTGGAATATATATTTCATATTCCTATTTCATATGGAATATATATATATATATATATATATATANCGTTCTGATATCGTCAAAACCTCGAAACACATTGCCAATATCTTATATAAATATATACTACTGTGTTCAAACAATGAATATGAATATCGTTCTAAAATGGAAAATCTGTGTTTATTCATCCAAATCAGTTTCATCCCCTTTGAAGTTATCCCCCTTTTGATACAATGCACTTATGCCAACGTTTTTCTCTTCCTCGGAGCATGCAAAAGCGCGCAATGATTCACGTTGAATCTCTTCAATGCGTTCAAAGCGGTGTCCTTGGAACGGTTTTTTGATTTTGGGAAATAGCCAAAAGTCACATGGAGCTAAGTGAGGTGAATAACGCGGTTGCAGAACGACATGACTGGAATTTTTGACGAAAAATTCACGAATGATCAATGCCCATGCGATATCTTACCATAAATCTGGCCTCTTCTTGCGAATAGCTTCACGTGAATGACCCATAGCACTCAAATAATATTCATTGTTAACGGTTTCCCCCTACGGAAGGAATGCACAACCCACGATAGTCGGAGAAAACTCGCAACATAACCTTGATTTTTGAGCGAATTTGGCGAGATTTTGTTTGGTCTTAAGCGAAGTTGCATCACCCTTAATAATGCGTTCGTATACGGCTTGATAGTCAGAAATCATATTTTCACAATCTTTAACACGACGATGACACTGTGTTTTTGTCACCAAACGAGATTTTACTTTTCTAATGCCCAAATTATCCTTCCTCAGGAAGCTAATGCCTATGTTCTGATGGTTGAAAATTATTATTCGCAGAACTACTTTGCATAGTTTGTGATAAACAAAAATACATTAAATACAAGGACAATGCTTTCATTCCACCAAATTCTTCAATGAAAAGAAGTTTTGGACAAAAAATGCTTTATGGTATGAAAAAGAGGCCAGAATACAAAAAAAAAAAAAAAAATTAAAAATTTGAAATATATTACATTCATACGGACTTTGTAAGAAAAACAGGAGAGCAGTATATCAGGTACCACATTTTGTATGTTGGTGAAATTAATTATTTGCAATTTTAATAATATTTACTTTTTGTGTCGAACTTATCAACAAGTTCTTATGCCTCTCATATACCGTTTAGCCATGATTTTGCTCATCATCATAAACGCATAGTGTTTCATCACATTTTATTGTATTTTGGTATGAAAGAATATTTCGGTAATTGGCATTTCAGCAAATTCGTTAAAAAATTTTGGGTACCCCCCAATAAAAGTTTAATATCGATTTCAGAGAAAATACATTAACGTGAAGAGTTGGATAATTTGCTTCTCACGATTTCACGGAAACTAGCACAGAATTATGCTTCTGAAATTTGGTAGTCGTTTTTCGTTATTTTTTTATAAACATCCTACCATTTAACCGAAATCGGCACAAAATTTCAGGCATCTCATTTTTAAATGTTGGATTGATAGGTATTATGTAGCTGGCTTTGACCGGCTTTTGCATCAATCTTTTTTATATCGTAGATTTTGAAATTTTTTTGACGATGGTACCCTTTTGGTTGATATTGAATGAATTTTTAATTCAACTATTTAAAACTTATCCTTCTAAACATAAAGAAAAACAATTAGCAATTTTTTTTTTTTTTTAATTTTACAAGTGTACAGTAAGCCGAAAAATGTGTACTTACAAGAAATACAATTCAGAACTACTTTGGAGTTTTATTGTTGAATTGAAGTTAATGTTTTCGTTATTTGTATCCGAAGAATCGACACATAATTGGCCCCATTCTCCACGGCAGTATGTCCAAGGTAAAACTTTTTGGCAAGATACCACCATATAATAAAGCGTAAGTGCCAAAAGGGATGAATAATAGGAAATAATGCATATCGTGGCAAACGCTTGTCCGTATCCAACACCTAACAACAAGAAACCACATTATTTGGATTATAAAAATTTTAAAATATGCATTACCTAGAAATACAGGGCATATGGACCAAATTTTAACAGATCCTTTACTTGTAAATTGTCCCAGTATCATCTCCATGTAATACATGGGCTTCCCTGAAATCGAAAGTTAAATTACACTTAAAATACATGTCTATTTGCTTACCAATGAATATTAACACAATAATATATGGTATTAAAAATGCTCCTCCTCCATTTTCATAAGCTGTAAAAGGAAATCTCCACACATTTCCCAAGCCCACGGATAAAGAAATGCAAGACATCAAAAATTCGAGTCCGTTTGACCATTTTGGACGTTTCTTTTGTATTTTATCATTTTCCTAAAATTTGATTTAAGATATATTCACGTCGCAAGTAGCAAATTTAAATTGTTCATTATTAAAAAGCAGTCGATGTAACAGTCGGCCAAGACCAACTTCATAATACCCCTCAGTCATTCAATCGGAAGTATATAATCTATTGGTAAAAATGTCAAGGCAAAAATGCTACCATACCAAATCTCTGTAACCTACAAAGACTTTAAGGCTAATTTTCGTGAAATCTGGAGTAAACGTTCTATGTCAGTTACCTTAAATTATGGACCGAATTGGCTCAAATCGTGCAGTGTTATGGTATTAACTTAAAAATGCTTATATACGAATTTCAGTATAATGCGATGAAACGCCAGGCTTTTACGCTTATTTCTGTGAAATTGCGAGTAAACCTTAATGGGAGGTACCCGTATTTATGGACCGATTTTTCTCAAATTGTACGATATTATAAGAAGTACCCAAAAATGATTAAATGAACCGATTTTGATCAAATTGTACAATGCACAAAAATCTTTTCATACCAAATTTCAGTACAATGTGATGAATCAGTTGGCTATTATGATTATTTCCGTGAAATCGGCAGTAACTTTTGTATGGGAGGTATCCGAAGTTATGGACCGATTTTGGCCATTCACGAACTTGACTTTATCTTTTACAAAATACACTAAATTTTATCAATCTATCTCAAAAACTACAAGAAGTTCTGGAGGTGACAGACAGACAGACGGACAAACAGATATCACTCAATTGATTTTTTTTTAGATTCTATGTATATGTTTCCTAGAAACATATAGTCGGAAACGATTAATTCATATATGACTGATAGATATAATTAACATATGCTCGAATTTCATGCATTTAAATTAATATATTTCCAATTTGGTAACTATCCCTTATTTTTTTAATGAATTTAAAGTTAGATATTAAAACTGAAAACTCCTTATACAGTGAAAAATTATTTAAAGCGGTTGTAAGCGGACTGTTGTCACCTGTCACAAACAGTTGGTTGGACAAGAGTATTATTCGCCAAGACACGTGAAAGTTTTACAATCGTTCAACAATGAATTGTGAACAAAAAATTCTTTGCTTTCATATCATATTTATAATTTTAGTAATGATTTAATGTTGAAGAGATGAGGACGTATTGGTTGAATGGATTTTTTAGTTGAAAAATGAGAGTGCGTCCAATATATATCAATTTTTTATGGGATTTCATAGGAGATGTTTGGCTTGTAATACAAATTTTGTTCATCACATATTGCAGTTTCTCTTATATTTTTCTCTATACATGCGATATTAAAACAAAATTTAAAATATATATGATTTTAAATTCAAATTAGTTGAATATTAAAAAAATTTCTTTATGCAATTGTTTTAATGCAAACAAAAATTTAATTATGTATAAAGTAATAACAAAAGCAAAAATTATATTGCAAGATCATCAAATTAATAGTTTTTTTCAGCAAAGGAATCAATTAAAATTTTTAATATACGTTTTTTCGTGGATAATTAATAAAATTATAGAATATTTTAAATAAATATATAAATATGTACTTGTATATATAAAATTCGCCTTATCAAAAACGACCTTTGTGCATATTACGTACAAGACCTTGGCTTGACCAATAAAAAAGTGCATTTCCAATAATTTATCAATTGTTCTTTCCTTTAATATCGTTTTACGCATGTTAAAGACGGTATTTTTAAGTATTTTTTAATGGCAACATTCGTTGTTGTGTGATTACATTATTTTGTATAATGTTAACTAATTTAATTTTATTTTTTCTTTATTTATTAAGTTACATTAGTTTAAAATAAGTAAGTAATGTTTGGGATTAGCCATGGCAACAGAGGCCTTCAGCTAATAAAAGATACATAAATAAACTTGAATAAAAGGAAATAGATCTTATATATAGAAATTTTTTAAATTGCTTAGTTATTATAGCTAAATACGATTGTACAAGAGGGATCATTTCAAAAATGCAATAATTTTCATATATTATTTTTAGATAAATTAGTTTAGCGTAAGTAGCACATAATTTGAATGGGGGATAATTGATATTTTCAAATAAATGTTGGTGCGTGATTATTGCATTGTCCTTAAGGAGCATGCCTTAGTTTAATTTGGTCCAATCTCTGGTAGGATATATTACACAGACTTGTTGATAGTGGTAGTGTTAGTGATTGTTGTTTGGCATCTCTCGCTGCCCTATCAGCGAAGTCATTATCAGGAATATTTATGAGTATTTATGTATAGCAAAATGTAATATAAGACGTAAGGAAGACGGTGGGCAATTTTTAATATTATGTCGCAATAAGTAATAATAAATAAATATGGTAATTTTTTTCGGAGCCGTGCATGTCTTAAAATTTGTATTTTGGGTAGGAACTTTTGTTTTTATTTTTTATTTTTTTTTGCTCAGTGATATGTTAATAGATCTATGACGTTATTCCCAAGGGAGAAACTTATGTTTTTATGTTTTAGCGTATTTAGATTATGTTCATACTTTTCAGAAAGTCTTAAACAATTTGTTATGCATATGATCGATTCTTTCCCTGTTATGTAGTACTTTAGAAATGGGAGTTGGAGTATTGGTTTTTAAGAATATAGTTTTATTTAGCATGGCTGTTCAAAACTCTCTTCTTATTTAGATTCAAATAACATATAAGAAATGGTTGTTGAACAGAATGCTCGAAGTGCAAGCCTAATTGCTGAATTAAGCATACTGTTTACTTAACGAATTAGGAGTGTACCCATACAAATATTAAAAAATCAATTGTTGGCAGAAAAATTATTTTAATTATGTCGATTAATGTTTTCGTATTAAATTTCTTAGACACTTAGCATTTAATTATGTTAAGTTTCTTTGATAGTTTATTTGCAACGTAGTCGAAGTGAGATTTCCAAATGTACTTGTTATTGAAGATAACTCAAAGAACCTTTAATTTGGATGGTGTGAGAATGTTGTTATCTTTGACTGATATT
Organism: Cirrula hians; assembly: GCA_001015075.1. Classification (NCBI taxonomy): domain Eukaryota; kingdom Metazoa; phylum Arthropoda; class Insecta; order Diptera; family Ephydridae; genus Cirrula; species Cirrula hians. Next base: position 7,960 of record JXOS01116715.1, read on the forward strand.
AAGCAGTGGTGTATCCTACAAATATCTAAGCGTTGGCATTTTTGTATTGATAATTTCGCAGCTGAGTAGCGGCTCCAGTTTGCTATACTGTTATGTAAATTGGTGTTTAAGTTAATATTTTTTAATTTTACCGACTTCATTGTTGATATAGAAATTATCTGCAAAAGCTATACATTTATATTCTTTATTAATGGAAATAAAATTACAGATACTGGTGAACCTTGGGGAATGCTATATCTTGCGAGATGTCATGAAATTGTTTTTGTATGAAATTATTTAATTTTCCCGTCTCTATTCAAGCAATTGGAAACTGAAGTGTGTATTCCACTTCCGTCCAAGCTTATGAGAGAGACGTGTTTGTTTAAGTTTAACCAGTCTGATATCGGGTGATCAATAAATTTTAGGGCTATTTCCAATTCACCTCTTCTGTATGCAATTTGTTGGCTATTAATAAGTTTATTATTATAAAAATCCTGTTGGAAATAATTTTCTAATATTTTTGCTAAACAAGGATTGGGCGATATTGGTCGATATGATTTAATGTTGGACTTATCGGTTTTCGGTTTTAGTATCAGAATGACTGTTTGAAAAAAGTGATTAAGAAATTAATAATCCTTGTTTTGCATACATCCNTAGTATCAGAATGACTGTTTGAAAAAAGTGATTTAGAAATTAATAATCCTTGTTTTGCATACATCCTATACGTTTTTTTATAGCAGGATATTGATTATCTATCAAATCTGGTGTGGTGCTTTAGAAAATTTGTTTCAAAGTTAGACGCTGAGGACTGCTGGGACCAATGCTTGTTAAATTTGTTAGCTATTGAAAGCTGATCTGGTATGGCTTGCTTTGGGATGTTGTCAACTAGACAGTGTATATTAAGAGAAGTATTGAGTCTACAAAATCTGCGTGTTGTTGTGATGAGTTTTTTTTATATCAGGGAACGACTGATCTTTTAAAGTTCTTTGGAGGTATTGAACTGTTTGCGCTTCGAATTATAATTTTGTATATGTTTGCGGCGTCTTTATTATCGCTCACTGAGCGTAGAGTATTGAAACTTGATTTGTTAATACTAAATAATGTACGCAGAAAAGTTTGATTTCTATTTTGGCGTGGAAAGAGTGTAATGAGTATAGAGAACTGGCCACTGCCATATAACTCGAAAATTACTTCCCAGTTTGATGTTTGAATTAAGTTTTCTACTTAGGAATAGTTGGGTCGATGTGTGTGAATATGTTATGAACCGTCAGGTGTATGGGCTTACCAGACTTTAAAAGGATTAGATTGGAGGTAGAGAATTTTGAAATGGTGTTGCCTCCGGCGTTATTATGGCGAGATCTGCATATAGCATGGTTGCTATTAAGATCACCTATAATGACGCATGATGCAGAAATGATTTTAAACGAATTTTGAAGGGAAGTGATTGAAAACGGTGCTGATGGAGGTATGTAGCTTGATATAATGCAAAATTTAATTTGTGATTGGATAAGAATAGTTAGTGAATGAAATTTGTTGTTGATTGCAACCTGTTTGGATCCGAATTATTGTGTATAAGGAGGGCTACATCTACAAAATTGGGTTGTGAGTTTTGTAAGTATACGGTATAGTTAATTCCAGTAGGTATACTATCTAATGAATAAGTTTGTGTGTGTCTAGGAGTGCTATGATTTGTGGAGCATAATCTTTGGTTAGCAATTATAATTTAGAGTAATTGTTAATATGGCCTGTTATGTTCGATTGAATAAGTCTGAAACGGTTATTCATAGTGGTAGCTAGTTAAATTAATTATTTTAATTTCGTATGTTTTTAGTGGTACTTTACTATTTACTATTTTTTGTTTTTATTGTAGTTCGTTGCTTTGGTGAGTTAAGGGTGTTATTATAATTATTTTTGTGTTGTTCTGATGGACTTCTTGCTTTAATGGGTTCTAAATCTGTTTGAGGGGTTTCGAGGGAGTGTTTTGATTTATTTATTAGCTAGGTTAATCAATTCGTTGAGGTATTTTTTCTTGGGGAATAATATTTTCGTAAATTGTTAATTGGCGTGATATTGTATTCGGTGGTGGAATTTTTATATTGCTGCTGAACATTAATGCGAATGAGGGTCCGTGTGTTTGATTACTACCTTCAAATGTATTTATAGCTTGTTTGCAACTTTATTCAATGTTATGATAGCTTTATTTTCTTTTTCTCTCACGATTATTGGAAATGTTTCGTCGTAGATATTGCGGTTGTGTATAGGATAATAATTTTTTTTTTTTAATTTATGCAACATTTTAGTTGGTTTCCCTGATTGTGTGTGGTGAATCAAGATGCATTTTGGACATATTTTAACTTTTCCAATATTTACCAAGATTTTATTGCCAGTGAGATATAGGGAAAAACTTTAAGTTTTTCAATTCCGATTGATATTTGGCTCAGAAAAATGAACGATAATAGGTGCGGTTTTCGTTACTAATGGAAATATTTTTTTAAATTTTCCTTATCTCTGCCACATTTTGGCTTTTCAGTTTATTCCAAGTATCTTTTTCGTCGATTTTGCGAAAGTCGCTGGTGTAACTGACTTCTTTGCTTGAGTTCAGGGTAGTATGTTCAGAAACATCCACATTTATGGTTGGTGATNTTGAGTTCAGGGTAGTATGTTCAGAAACATCCACATTTATGGTTGGTGATAGCGGAGGTAGTTTTATAAGTTTCCTGGCTACTTTTTCGTTTTTATGAGTAAAGTTGCATTTCTTAGTTTTTTGCAGGACTCCACTTCGGTGCCATCACCATAATCTATAACTTTTGTAATTAAATAATGTGATATATTTGAGAGTGAGTCCGAACTATCTTTTCTGGAAACTATTAATATAAATATAATTATATGACTCTTTTATTATTTGTTATTATTTCTTTTAAATTTCTAAATTGGATTAACGGCTGTAAAAGTTTGAGTTTAGGTGATAGACCAAGCGTGTCAAGTATGGTTTTGCAATATCTTCAATTTTTCAATTCTTATATTTTATTGCTAGTTTCTAAGTACCTTTACGTATACACAACTGAATATAGATCTACTATATCAAAATTATGCAATTTATTATTTAAGTTGTTTATCGGTACCAAAATGGTAGCAACAAATTGTGCTTTTATTTTGGGGATTAGGTAAACGGTAATTTTAAAATAACAATATGATGGATAGGTCTGAAGTTGTTTTTGTTAATGATGGAGAATAATAATTTGTTGATGTGTTGCGATTGACGTGGTTGGTAAAAATACTACTCAAGTCAATGAATGCTTGTATTAATTAAATTATTTTAAGCTTATATCTGTATCTTCTTAACCTTAGAAGAATCGACTTTCGTTCCATTTTCAATTAATATTGCAAATGAACTTAATTTTTATATATTTGTATGCAAACATTAAAAACGAGAAGTACAATTATGAATGTAAAACGAACCGAAAATCAATATTTACGAAATTTATTTTAATTATTGTTTAAAACACAGGAGAGTAACAAGCCAAACAACAATGTTTTTTTTTTAAATTTTGGTTATTTTCATAGAAGAAGAGCAATGAGATCAAATATACTTACATTTGATTTTCCACTGATAAATAGAATTAAAAATAAAATTCTAGAAATGTGCTGTTTCGCATAATAGAAATAAGATTATCAACAAATAGGACTTTAAGAAATATTACAGTTTTAAATAAAATAAAAAGTAAGTTAAGTAAAATAAAAATAATTGAAATTACTTTTTATTGAATTTATTAGACTCATCGCTTGAGTACAAAAAAATTGTAGACATACGTTCGCATACGCATTACACGGCTTTATTACAAAGCAATTCACTTTTATAATGTCAAGTAAACCAGGCACAAACACACAAACAATGTTTTATCATAGGGTAACTGAAAGACTATTGGCACCTTATCTAGGCAAGAATATAACATTGAATCTGAATATATTATGACTATATCAATTTTCTAATAATCATAACATTAATTGTACCTATACAGAACTAGCGTGGGATCTGCATCCTTGTCATATTAATAATAAACAATAAAAACAAGTGGTCAGTCCTAATTACTGGATAATCGATTTAATTAAAATAAATACTTCCATTAACATAAAAAATTAATAAATTCTAAATTTTTAAAGATTCTAGTAGAAATTAATGTTGAGACAAATTCATATTTTCTACAATATTTTCAAAAA
>JXOS01117255.1:0-14697 GCA_001015075.1 Cirrula hians
ACGCCTCACACTCATTCTTAAACAGGTTTTTTTCCTTATGCATCTGCTGTGCTTCTAATTTTTGCTTGTTTTTGTACAAATCTGTACATTTTTTTGCGGATCACATGTTGCGGTTGTTTGGAAATTTTTAATTGCCGTCGGCAATGCTAGTAAAATCTGATTTAAGGGTTGAAGGCATGCTCATTTTGAGTAAAATCTTATTTCAATATTGAGAAAAGAAATTAAATATATAATAAATAAATGCAAATGAATTAATAAACATAATAAATTATTTAATTATTAAATTGAAAATATAATAAGTATTAAATTGGAAAAACATTGAATGCGTGATCACAGTGAAGAAAAGGGTGAAAAATTACTGCATATAATTTGATAAAAATTAATTTTAAAAAATTAAATATTTTATATAGCTAATCATAAAGTTAATTTGTCACAAAAACGAACAAAGTTAAAATAATTGATTCTTGAGTGCTGCGATAGACATAACCACTCCGCAACAGCATGCATTCAGTACTGATGTATTCTTTGACAGAACTATTTTTCGTGTGCTGCTTAATTTTTCTAGGAAAAAATCAATACTTTGCGATGCGAGCGCCACACTCTCAATCCATCAACATTCTATCAATACCACAAGAGTAAAAGCACAGACGTAAAATCGTGACGTCACGTTCAAGAGCCAATGAGTGCAAAGTTGATGGCTCATAGCTAGCTCAGGTAGCTTCCACACTGTCATCACAGACCCAACGTGTGCAATCGAACTTAGAAATAATCATTGCCGATTATATATTCCCTGGAGACCAATTCATAGAATTAAAAAAGTAACATTCAACAAACCGATGTTCGTCTGTCTATCTGTGAGCACAGCATGTTGATACTTAATAATAATGAAATTTGGTAGAATTCAATTAATTAATTTGTTCTATTTTCATTAAATTCACCATTAGAACCACATCGATTTATTTTTGAAAAATAATCAAATGCTGTTATTACTCAACTAATTATTAATTTTATTGACGGATAGGAAATTCTATGAAAGCAATATCCATAAGGACCCGAATGTGACTATATATTGGTATATAGGTAAACCCTTCCTAACACTCAGCCAGCCTGATATAGCTATACAAATTGATGCTGATATTGGTATACTTTTTGATAGGTTTTCGATCATTCGTTCAGTTGCAAATTTTATTATCGCCGTCTAAAATCCATTAAAGCCAAAAAAATGAGTTTATAATTGAAAAAATATTATGATTTTGTGTTAGCAAAAATATTGGTTAAAAAATTGTAAATGTAAAACTTAAACTATTTGATGACTGAAACAATGTTCCGTTAAATCCGATTTATTGTCCGATTCTTATTTTTTCCATAATTTTGAATGAATTAAATTTAATAAATTATTGAATGCTGAAATATCTTAATGCAGACGAACTTTAACGTCATGGTATATAAATTCCAATCAAAATCGTTGAAACAGATATACCAAAAATATTTGCTATGCTAAATATCAGTCATTATTTAGGTAATGATTTGAAATGTTACAAATTTTCAAATTCAATACCATTTTATATACAAAATTCTAGTAAAAACTATATAAATCTAATAATTTTATTGTAATTAATAAAAATCGTAATTCTTGACGATATGACATATATTGAAAGTAATATTCATAAATTTTTTATTTCGTCTGCTTTGATAAATGTTTTTGACTAAATTCTCTTTAAACACTCTTTATAGAACAATAAGATGGACTGATGATAGGTACGCTTTTTCGCGTTGTACTATATGCAAAATATAGATATCGGATCAGAATCTAAGTCAATAATATTTTTGCTTAGTAGTTTTTTAGTCTATTTGTTTTAAGTTTTACGGACAGACTAATAGATGGACATTGCTATAACAATTTCTTTGTTGAGAATGACTTGTTTCTGGTCTGTATATTTTGGAAGGTTTCAGACTCGTCCTTGTATGATAACCTGTCAATTACATTGGCGAGTTGTGTAAAAAAATATATAATTACAAAATTAATCGACCATTGACAAGTACATAAGTTTAGCTTGCAATTCTGTGTATTTTATCCAAAACCGTGATTCTTTAATATACTAACGTTGGATCTCGGGATTTTCCGGGATTACATTATTGATACAACAAATCTGTTTAATTTATTTGTTATAATAAAATAATATAAAGAAAGTATATGATAATATGAGGTTTAAACATCGATGACGACCGCCGTCTAATATTTTTTTTAAAACAGCTATATTCAAGCTGTTTCCTTTGATGTTTTTATTACTTGATATCTCGGTACGGTACAGCATATACACATTTCTTCAAAGATGTTATGAAATAATCAAGACTCTCTTACATTCTAGATAAGCAATGCCCACATATTTAAAATTTTGAGGTCAAACAAAGTTCTTCATTAAAATCAATTTTCATTTAATTTCCTTCTTATGATTGCGTTCTTAAATATATCAATGTGTATTTTAGATTTCATTCCCCCCAAACTTTGGATTTGTGATTATGCTATTTTCATTACATTATCTGTCTTACCATGACCATCAGTTTTATTACAAAAAGTTATAAAAATTGCATTCTTTTTTCCTTTTAACATACTCTTCGTACTTTTCATGGAAAAAAAAAAATTAACCAAAAGGTTAATTGTTATTCAGTCGAGTCGATCACTCAAAAACAATTCTCAGCAGTACCCTCGTATTTCAAGAAACCTGCGTTCAAAAATGAAGTACGAAGATATAAAAGAGGTCAAAAAATTGCTAAGAAGCTATAAAAATGTAGTTCTGGTATGTCTGTATAGTTGAAGAAATAGACTTATTTCTGCTGAATTGTCAACATTTTATTGTAATACTCGTCGCCAATGAAATAGGTAATGTCTATATTAGTTTTGACGGTACGTTTATAATACCCAGAACGAGTGATTGGAGACCTATCAAAATATATATCTGTAAGCGAAACTGAAAAGAAGGAATTGCGCTAGACTTTTAAATGTACCAAAAATGAGCAAGATTGTTAAAATTCAGAGGTACCTCAATGTTCACAAAATAGGGTTTTAAGCAAATTAAGCTAGAAAAATTAGTCAAATCCAATAAAATTATAGTCTTGAATTATCATAATAATGATGAATGAATCATATGCGTACCAAAAACGCAAATGACTCGAAGGAACTCAGAGATACCTCCAATTCACCTATGTTGTCCGAAAAGAGGCATTAGCCGACTGTTACTTTCTTGCTTGCACTGTATTTTATATAAGATTAAAGATCAAGGATAGCAGTGCTTGAAGAATTAAGGTCAGGAGCACACTATCCAATGTTTGCAGTCCGTGGCAATGTGAGATTTTCAGATTCCAGGAAGAAAAAATTATGAAAAAAGAATATGAAATATTTTTTAATTGAATAACACTGATATGTTATTAAAACACAACTTTTTCGTCAATATTTCAGATTTATTTGGGTAATTTATGAATTAATTCAAATTTAAATAATGAATATTGTAATGGCAGGTCTAAAAAATTAGCTTCTGTTGGATTTTAACGGTGGATGTCGATGGTAATAATACGAATATTTAGTCGACTGATCGAATGGTCGACCAATGCCGATGATCGATGGTGGATTTCCACTTGTAATTGGGCCCAATATATATGTATATATATATTTATATAAATATATATTTGGAAGCCAACTGCCCCTCCAGCTGTTGGCAGTAAACTGGGAGATTAGTGCGGAATGTGTAATAGCTTTTTGTGTTTATGCCACTGTAGAGGATTTATGCTAGAATGTGGCACATGATTAGTTCGCTTGTTAGAGAGCTAAAAATAAACATACGAACAATTGAAAAGAACCGCTTGGCGCTTTCTGATGATTATTTGTTTCTCGTTAATAAGCTGTGCCGTCTAATTCTGGCGTATAAATCAATTTCAACGAATTATTGTTATTATTATTTATTTATTTATTTATTTTTTTAATACTATAGAAAGCTTACAAAAGAAGAAGCAACAGAATTGATTCAGATTTTAAACACAAATAATAAAACACACACACAAATTTTGAGCATATTAAATTAACATAAAAGAGATTTGTTTTTATTGACAAGAGATCAAATTTTCAAAAGTTCTTTGTTGTTGTGTTTTGGGAGTAATGTGCTCAGTGAATGAAAAAAATAAAAAATAAAAGATTAAAAAGCGAAGCAGAAAGGTTTCCTTAATGAGAGTATGGCATGGAGGTAGAAGTATCATCCGTGCCGTTTACTACGTCTCTTATCTTTTCAGTGAGCTTGATGTTTTAATTTAAAAAGAAAATGAGGGGACTCGCCTGAGTCCGAACAGGTCGAAGACCATTGGGCGCATTGTGTTTATTTACTGAGATAGGGCGTTGCGTGCTGTCAACGATATTTTATCATTAATATTTTTATCACAATGCATCGCGATACTCTTATCATTAATAATTTATGTGTATTTGATATAGAATCGCTGCTTTAACAACTTTATTAATTTTCACAAATTTTCGAACAACGCATTCTTCGTCGTTATCTGGTGTTCGTCTCGGCGAGAAAGCTTTTACATTTGCTTTCGAATTCAATACTAAAAAATGCATAAATATAATGCGAGCGATATTTCAACAGCATTACATTCGACACGCCTTATTTAAATGTCGTATTATGGTTGGTTTTCTATTGTTGCAAGCTATAGTGTTACCTTTTCACAGCTTTTGCTTGCAGCATGCAGTACGTACTTTGTCAAGGCGTATAATAACCCGTCATGCAATTTTTCATCACCGAAGCGCATTCAAGCTCAAAATTCATTAATGAGGAAATCGAAAGACATTAGAATTTAAAATTATTTTCATAATTATGACAAAGGGATTTGATAAATTGTTAGCGTCGCATCAATTAAAGTACAATAAAAGTTATCAACATCAGGCGTCACGCTGGCTTGAGCTTGTGCAACAGGCCATTCTCTCGAAGCAATTGAGCAATTTTAACTGACACATTATAGTTGGAAATGCATTCAACACCATTTCTTTGGACTGAAAAGAGTTCATAATTAAGTTTCTATGAGTCATAAATCATAAGAAGTTTCATTTTTATGCCGGTACATATTTTGTATTTGCCGGTGCTAATATGGATGTTGTACTTACCGGAAAGATCTAATAACCATCAATCTGCAAACAAACCACTATCTGTTAATAGATGTAGAGTAAATAATTTTTAATAATACTGAGAATGAAATGGCAACAAAATTTAACACTTATTTGCTCGTGATGACGTGGACTCCATCATCGGTTAATTCATGGATGGCTTCACGTTTAGTACATTCAATTATATACAACATTTGGTGATGCACAACATCATCGTTTCCAAAATATTTTGAAATTGACCATCATTAAATGTTTTTCAAAATTCTTTTAAATAAAATAAGAAATATGCAACAAAATTTACCTTCATATTACCCAACAGCCGATGCTCCAAAAATTTCTCTTTTCAAGTTGATTTGATTAAAATCCTCCTCCATCTATATCATAAATTTTTGGATTTTCGGGTTATATTTGCTTGGAAACCATAAATGTTTACCTCGTGTTATTGCATTATTGCAATTCGAATAATATTAACCAGTTTAAGCTTGTATTGTTCATATTCCACGAGTTTTCATGTTAAGGCTTATTTACTTGAGTTATCCGAAACCCTCGTTTGCGGAAGGTTTATTAAACAGTCCGATTTCTTGAAAGGGAAATTAATAAATCAAAAAATAATCAGTGATCAAAAACAAAGATTTTATCCATTCACGAACTTGATCCCATTGTTTTCAAAATGCACCCAATAATCAAATTTCATTGATGCATCTCAAAAACTGCTCAAGTTATCGTGATCACAGACAGAAAGTCGATAGAGAAACGGATTTTTGGTATAATTCCAGGAATATCTCTGTTTGTACTCGACGAGCTTTTTCGTCGATAAACTTGCAATATAAGGCCAGCAAAAATTTCTGTTCATTTAACTTTAATTTATTGAAGTGCCTTTGCTCCCGGGTGAGTTAGAACTGACCGAGTTTTATTATAGTAAAACATGATGAAACAAGATTATGCTTGAGGTAAATTATACAGCAATGTTTGTGAGAGCAAGATTGTTCTTAAAGCGAATTTAACAAAAAATCTTTATGAAAATAACAATCACGTTTAAGCCAATTTATTTATCATATCTGGACAATCTCTATGAACTATAAACTTTGCTCAAAGCTATAATAAATAATAATGCTTCAAGTTTTTCATAATCCGTCCATCAGAACAAGAGAAGGCAAGTTTGCAAACATACCTTGCGTATAACAAATCATTTCCTACACAAGTAAGAATTTTGCATTCGGCTTAGTCCGACAGTGAGAATCTTTATGTACAAATTGTTTAGTACAGCTTGGAATCCAAACAAATTAGTTGGTTCTTATTAATAATATATGTCGCTAATTTTTCTAAAAATTCTTTGATCCAATATAGCCAATTTTTAGTATATACATTTACAATATTAATCTCCACTAAATAATGAAATTTATTTGAATTTGTTTAATACACGTGACTAATTTGCTTATAACCCTCTTTTCGGACCATAAAAGTGTAGTGGACTTATTTCTGATTTTCATCCAATTTGGTGCATTTTTTTTTTTTTTGACAAATTTAATGTCCACTAAATAATTAAATTTCGTTGAATTTGAATAATGTATATGGCTAATTTTGGTTAGTATACTGATTTCGGAATACAAACTACTACTACTGGACGTTATTTTAATGTCCATCCTATTTGGCCCATTTTTGATACATACATACCATTTTAATGTCGGCTAAATAATGAAATTTCTTAAAATTTTATTAATGTACGTGGCTAATTCTTCTTTCGGACCACATAGGTGAAATGGACATACCTCTGATTTTCATTAAATTTTGCACATTTTTGTTAAATACATTGACTACATTAATGTCCCCAAAACAAGGGAATTTCGTTGTATTTGACTAATTTTGCAACATTTTAAAACACGTCGCCAATGAAATTGGTTATAATGTGGTTATTGGTTTTGGCAGTATGTGTGGAACACCCAGACAGGACACCTATCAAAATATATGCTGTTATGTTCAACATAGCCACAGAAATTAATCTTCCCATGTCCGTCCGTAAGCAAAAACTAGAAAGAGGAATTGATGGAGATTTGCGATTTTGGCTCACAAATTCTATAAACATATGTTTCATCAGAGTCTCAATTAATTATTAATTAATTAATTAAAGGAGCTCAAAAAAAGGAACTAAGCAAATAAACCTAGTAACATCAATGCGGAGGAAAATACAATTAAATTGTGTATCATAAATATGCTTAATTTAATGACAATTTGAGGTTACTCCGGAACACTTTTAATTCCAAAAATAATGTTTATTATTAATTAGAAAAATATATTGTGTCTTCTGTATACTATACAGTTTTAATTGATTTTTTGGTCATTTTTGGTGGCATCCTATTTCCTGGATCCAGCTAATTTTCATGTATTTCTGAGGAAAGAATTAAATCATAATTAGAATATTTTGTGCCTAAAGCACAGTCAACGTTGATGGAACATAATTTTTATACCGATCAGTCAGATTTGACTGGGGGTATTATGTGTTTGTGCAAATTATGTAATTCATAGAAATAATCGATTCCCACTATATGTTTCGTGGAGACATAATCATAGAATAAAAAAAAAAACCTAATGGGCGATATCTCTCTATCTTTCTGTCAATTTGATAACTTTAGTAAATTGATGAAATTTAGTTCCTGTAATAATTTTGTAAAAAGTACGGTCATGTTCGTGAACGGGCAAAATCAGTCTATAACCTCGCGTAGCTGTCATAAAACGTTTACTACCGAGTTCACAGAAAAGAAAATAGCCAACCGTTTCAGTCCATTCTACTGAAATTTGGTTTTGTAGAATGTATTAGTCATAATGACATTGTAAAATATAATCAAAATCATCAACAATTTCGCGTGCCTCCCATAGAATGTTTACTCCCGATTTCACGGAAATCAGTAAAATAGCCAAGCCTTTCATTGCATTCTATTGAAATTTATTACGGAAACATCTGTGAGTCATTATATAAAATTTCTATAAAAATCGGCGAAGAAGTTCGGGTACCTCCCATAGAACGTTTACTCTCGATTTCACGGAAATAAGCATAAGATCCCAGTGTTTCATGACATTGTTTTGAAATTTGTTATAGACGTATTTTTGTGTGTATGCCACATTCCACAAAATTTAGCACATGCGGGTTCCGTGTGATTAATGCATAGATGGAACTAAACGGCAGACAGTCCTTAAAAAATATAGCCAGCAAACTACATCTACAGATAACTCAACACCTCGAAATGCATGACTTACACTCCAACTGACATGGAAGGATCATATAAAAAATAATGAAAAACAATTGAATATAAACAGAAAAGAAATTGCACTAGGTATTTAATATTAAGCGAAGTAGCGAAGTTTGGAAACAAGGTTTTATTTTTAATACGGAAACCTGCATGGGTCAACCAGATACAATTATGGGGTAGTGCAATCCCATCCAATATTGAGATTCTGCAACGATATCAGTCAAAGATATTGAACAATATTACTAATGCGCCCTGGCTTGTAAGGAAAGCCAAAATTTGGATAAGCTGAGATAAGCATGAAATACAAAAGCCCATTAAAATATTGAATAGTGCTCTTTGGCATAACAGTCTAAAATCAAGAAGACATAAACGCTTCCATATTTTTGGATCTACCTTGTCGATAAATACAAAAAACATTAATAGGAATAGTTGCAATATAAACAGAAAAGAAATTTACAAAACATAATGAATAACTGGATTATGCGAAATATAGTAATAGATATATATTGAAGAGGTCCATTGAAGTTTTAAGATATTTTTGTTGTGCTATATAGCTTCACTCATTGGAGTGTAATTATTTTGTGATGCTATTTTAACTATAATAATCATCTCATTTGCTTATTGCTAGGTTATTTAACAGACCACCAATAAAGTATAATTAAAAGGAAAAAAGATTTATCAAATTTAATGAAATTTTATTATTATGCAATGAAATATTATTATTGCCTATGCGTAATAGATCCAAGAATATTATTTTTTATTAATTATTAATATCAATCAATATTTTGTGTTCGATTTAAGCTTGTATTTTATTTATTTAAGCTTGACGTGTATCACACAGTCTATCTCAGCTGGCTGTAACTTTATTCCTTCTCAATTGTGATCTAAATAATGACAACACCCAACATAATAAATTTAAATTAATTAATAGCGCTTATAATCATATAATCAATTTGTGTAATCAAAATCGATCAATTAAAATTCAGTAGTACTAATGTACTAACGTATTTATGGATGACAAACACTTTTAAAGAGCTGATGCTTAATTGCATTGCTGTAGGAGTATAATATTTGAATATTATGAAGTATTTATTTTGATTTTCAGAATGGAAGAGTAATGACTTTTAAAAATACCACAGATGAATATTTATTAAAATTTTTGTTTGTACTTCCGCTATAATAACACATTGAAATATATAGATTATGAAAATTTATTTTGTAATCTTAATAGAAGCATACTTAACTTGAAGCTTTTCGGGCAGATCAGATAAATAGTACTAGCCCACTGAAAGCAGGACTTGTTTGGCTATGGAATGCACATTTTGAAAACTAGAATTTGAACGCAAAAGCACCAGAAGCTTTTCTCTTAAACAAATGTTCGTGCTTAAAACTTTAAGGACGAGTAACTATTCCGTAGATTTGTTGATTTTATGCGAGTACTATAAAAGCAATGTTCTATCCAGTAAAAACTCAAATAAGGCATTAAATGCAGTTTCGAACTTATGGATCTGAAATCAATGATTATCAACACTTTGTTCAAATTAAATGGAATTGTTATTATCGGAGCAGTCAGTGTGTCAGCTAATGTCATTTGTTTTAGTATTTTCCATATCAGTTTTATTTTTTTTTTCTGTGTCTTAGCTGATTAGTAATTAATATGTGCAGTTACCTGCGTCAGCGAATTGCTCGTGCTGCTGATTTGTTGGTGTAAATAGAAGTGGTTAACATTTCCAACGTGCTTCAAATTTGCATTTACTTACATTGATGTCAAGTCTGTTCAAAAGTTTTTCAGAAAAATAAATGTGTACTTCGTTTATTTGGAATTGCTGCTCCTTAAAGTGATTTTCTTATTATTGTCGCATGCTCAAGAAAGGCTCGCCGGTCTTTGCTTTTTATAAACTAGGTCAACCTGACATATTGCAAAACAAGCAGATAAACTTAAATTGGATGAATAAATTGTAAACGTCAAGTCCGAACATGTGAGGCATTCCTCAGAACTGTACACCGTAAGGCAATGCCATCAACGATAAGCTGCATACTAATTAGACACCGAGCCCATTGTTGGCAAGTAGCTGACAGACAACGCTCATATACTCAGCCAATGCGACTGACGCTTATTTGCAATACAATGTTATTTAATTTACAATGTATTTTTCATTTCTATAACATTTATTGATTTATGTCAAATAAAAAAAAATTACATTTACTTCTTTCCCTTAAACGCTCTTCGCAACAATGACGGCAATGCAAAAAAAATTCCTTTTAATTGAAATTAAAGAAGCCAACTTTGTAGTATTGTATAGTATTTATATATTTTTTATTTTTTCTTTTCAAATATTAAGTTAAATTTGAAGGATTATATAAATAATTAATTTTTAGCGAAAACTTTTAAGACTTTCGCTTTCAAAGTAGATTTGTGGCGTTCATCGTTGGGAAATTATTGTTGCGCAAAACTTGTTCTGACACAATAAATTCTTGAGAGAATATTAGGCAGATTTCTTGAAACGAAAATATTTCAACACCATTAGTCGATCAAGAAGAGAAGAGGACAAAAACGCGCGGATCTTAGTCAATGAACGTTTAGCGAGTTGGCTTCGGTATGTTCTGCGGACACAAACAAAGGAAAGGTTCCCGTTCCACTGTAGCATTTTCCAAGCCAAAGTTCTGGTAATCAAACAAGACGCAAGTAAAATTTTGGAATCCGGGATATTTTATCAAATTTTCCGCATCCTTTCGAACATTCCAGCGGTCGTACGTACCTCTCTCACAATATAAAATAAAGTCCAGACTGTTCATTAGGCGCTAATTAAGACAGTAATTGAAATTCGTGGAACAAACTTTGACAAATTTCGAGTTCAGATCAGGGACTGTATGAGTACGGAAAGTAATCGAAATATCGTACCGATACCGTTCTATTCAAAATGGAGTTTTTATTGTTCAAAAACAAAGTACAGTGGGAAATTCCAGAAATGATGGACCGCTTTTGATGGAATAATTGAGTGCTACGGCAAAGACATAAACTAAAATCCGAACTCTAGTAATTCGAAGACTTGCATTCAAACACAGATCAAATTAATAAAACCGAGGATAACAGATGTATGGGATACCTGTAACTATGAAGATTAAGACATCGAATGCCAACGACAAACAAATGTCTATCCATGCAATTCGAAAGACATAAAGAAAGAGCATATCTTAAAAAATTAGTGGGTGAAACCAAATACGTCGGTGACCGTTTTGGCTCGTTCATGAACGTCCTAAGGCATTTCGAATAATATAAATTCAGTATTCTGGCTTAAGAATTATTGGAAAAGCAGATATCCGCGTTTTATTTACACGTATCAGTCGTGATGGTTATATGAGTTTCTGCAAAGTATAAAATTCATAGAGATATTCATTTCCGACTAAAATCTTCAAATAAGCTCTTTATAGATTTCCGCCTTTCTGTGAACACGATCGAGTATTTTTTGTACTGCCATAAAGTAGTGTTTCAGGACCAATTTTCTAAAGAATCGGATCAAGACCGATAACAGGGAAAATTCGTCAATTTTTCCTGATACCGTCCATTTGCTGTTTCCTTCCAATTTCAAGGAAATTTTCATAAAAGCCTGGTGCTTCTTTGCATAATTTTGAAATTTGGTAAAGAAGCAATTGTGACTTAGCCATAACAACAAAAAATGTATACAAAATCAGTCAATTTTGGACTTTCTCATATACCTTTTTGCACAAGATTTGTTCAAATAGTTAAAAACATAAAGTTGATAAGTTAAATGAATCGGAAAAAAAATTCTCAAACCACCATAAATTTTTATTACCAATTTTTATGAAATGAACAATAACGCAAAGTTAATGGTAATGAAATTGGAGTTTAAAGCGCTATTGACGACAATGAAACTAATAATCTATTCGCAGTACATGTTTCGTATTATGTAATCCTTACCCTTATATGCACATAATAATAAGTCATTATTTTAATGTTAATATCAAAAAGAGTTGTCAAACAATTTTTCGCATTTGCCTGATTTATGAGGTATTATCAAAATAGAAGTTAAGTATACGAAATATGAACAATATATCTATCATATCTATTTGTGAATTGTTAGAAGGAATTCGAATGAATTACTTTGAATCCAATTTAGTTGAGTTTTGAAGAAAACCATCGATGGGCATTGAACGTATCAGATGTTAAAGGTTGATTTTGCCCGGGATTCGTTAAATTATGCAGATAAAATAAATAAGTCTAATCATTAACTTTGAGAAATTTGCAATTTATAGAATACTTTTAAGTTCAATCTGACTGAATATGGATAGCTAAGTCTATAAGAGTTGACCGAAGATAAAGTCCGATGTTTCAAATTTCAGAATGTTTCATCAATAGCCGAATTATTATGAGACCACAATTCACACATTTGAGGTAATATATTCAAAATCCCAAAAAAAAAAACTTACTCGATTAAACATTTATAAGATTATCGTTTTAATAGAAATATTTGTATATTTCTCTAAACATCATTCAATGGGGAAATAGTTATTTCTCCGCATCAAATTTTGTTTTGGCCGAACCCACAATATTTGCCGACTGATGGTTTAACACATACTAATGAGAAAAGTATCCGATAAAATTTTGGTTAAGAGGTATTCCCTGGATATAATGGTCTTCGCTGTAACAGTGAATTAGACAATATCGCAATATGAATACAATCTTTGTATGAATATGAAGAGTTAGAAATTAATGATACATTAATCTGCATGCATATTCACATTTGATTGGGCTTGGCTTTATGCAAGGCAGTGTGGTCTGGCACGGTGCATTTAGCTTTGATTGGCTAGCAGCAAGCCGGAAAGTAAATTAAATTGAAATGTGATTTTTGGAAATCAGTAGATCGTATTGTTTTCACTTATGCCATGCTGTTTATCCAAATAACTTAATCCGCCTCATTACCTCCACTACGTAATTATTTGAAACAGCAGGTTCCTTTTGTACAGTGACGCCCCACGTAGTATAGATCAGAAGCCGCGGAGTCATTTATATTGATTAAAAAGTGATTATGAATTCTAAATGGTAATCATTATGATGTTATTAAGTTTAGTTATCTCTTAATTAACTAATTAGCATGAAGAGTTGCAAACAGAGACTCTTGTGGGTAAGACTTTCCGTGACGCTCGTGCACATCACACATAATGTGATTAGTGCCGTCAGAGGGAATTGTCGACGAAACAGAAGCTTTGTGAAAGCGTAATCAAGTGGTTATTTTATATTTACTTTTAACTTATTACAACAATAGATACTAATTTTTTTTCTCAAATTTTTCTTTAAAGTTTCAACACACAGGAATGTGAAAACTGACGATGAACGATGACACCGTGTGGAAAGTGATTAGCTTTGATGAGAATGCACGGCGTACTCAAACAACCAAAAAAAGTGTCATACAAACGTTTTGAGAAATTTTGGGAGTAGATCGATACACAATGTGCATTCAGAAGGATTGAAAGTAATTTAAAAATAAAGATGTATGCAGTAATCTGTTCAAATCGTCTACAAAATATCTATCAATAAAAATGTTTTCTCTTTTCAATGGTTAATATCTTTGAAATTCACGTTAATTTATTAAATCGAAATGATCCTCCAATTATATATAATTTGAAAGAGTTAGTGATGCACATCCTTCTGATCTTAATCTATAATTTCAACAAAATGCGAAGCTCAGAGTTGTGTCTTAAAAACCAACTTCCGGGTTCACCGATCTCTGGAAATGTTACTTCAAAGTTTCTGCTATCTTAAATAATATCAACAAATTTTTTTTATTTTATTTCAAAATTCATGAGATTTTCTTATTAAGGGGTCCGGTCAAAAACGAAGGATTTGTAAATTTTGGATAGATGTGTGGATTGACAGTATTGATGATTATGGGATGATTACATCAATTTTTGGGGGATTCATTTGTAGGTTTTTTTTAAGTGTTTATGCCAAAGTGTTAATAATAAATAGCGTAGCTTTAAACTCTTTTTGAGTTAATTTTGTGGGGGTTGCTTAATGAGGGGTACTGGAAGTAAAGAAGCGATTGTAATCGGTCTAAAACATTAACCGAAGTTTGAACAAAATACAGCCAATAACCAAATTCCATCGTTCTTTTTCAAAAACCAGTCAACTTATAGTGATCATAGACAGATACATTGGTATAGATCAAACGCCAATTTGGCATTGTATTTTAAATTTAGTCGTACGTTTGTAATATNGATCAAACGCCAATTTGGCATTGTATTTTAAATTTAGTCGTACGTTTGTAATATCTATCAAATCTA
>JXOS01117359.1:0-17259 GCA_001015075.1 Cirrula hians
ACATAATACCCATCAGTCATTCAACCGGGAGACAAGATTCTATGAAAGGATTTTGCGATTTTGATTCATATTGTAAAATGTTCTGGCAGTGGCCGAAAATATAGATCCGTACTAAATTTCACTGTGAAATAGGGAGTAAACGTTCTATAAGCAGTACCTGAAATTCCGCAATAAAACAAACGCCGGGATCTTTTACTGATTTCCGCGAAATCGTTAAATACCAAATTTCTATAGAATCCAATGAAACTTGGCATTCTTACTGATTTCTGTGAAATCGTTAGTTAACGTTCTATTGGAGATACTCGAAGTTATGGACCGATTTTGTCAGTTTCCAAACTCGACCTTACTGTTTACAAAATATTTTCAAAAAGCAAATTTCATTAATCTATCTCAAAAACTACTCAAGTTATCGAGGTAAAAGACAGACTGACCGACAGACATTGCTAAAAAATTTTTTTATTCTATATACATTTTTTCAAGAAAGATACAGTCGGAAATGATTATTTCAATGCATTACATACTTTGCACAAACATATAAAACCCTAATAATATAACTGATGGGTATAAAAATATTAGAAGACAATACACGAAAAACACATTTAACTTTAAGACAATGAATGATCATAATTATATATTTCTCATGATATTAAATTAGAATTGGAGGTATCGCAAAAGTTCAAGTAAAGAGCTCATTAACTCGTTAATAGAAATAAAAAACTGCCGTGGCATTGACATACCCTTGTGTATTACCAAAATTATTCCAGCAAAAACATTACTGATCAATTAAAGCACTCGAAAATAAGGACTAGTCACATGAGTTCGTCAAAAGAATGAAAATCATTAGGTATGGGTTTTCGAATTCCATTTAAAGAGATACTAATTCCATTGATTTAAGCAAATAATGCTACAAATGTAGCTGCGACAAATAAGGCCCACGTGCACTTACAACGTTAGTAGACATGGAACTTGACAATGCTTGAAAAACAAGGTATCTGGATGCCAAGCTTAACGGCTAAATTAAATGGAGGGATTTCAGTAGATTGCATTGAATATTGACAACAAAACAATCCTATTTTGTCCCGAAGCGGAGTTCTGTTTCATACACACATCATAGGAACCTGTGATCTTGCACGTTTTGGGTATTTTAAAGCCCGGGGCATAGTGTTAGATAACTGATTTTGAACCATATTGATCCATATAAACGTGACCGCTTCGATTGTTTTCAGGGCTCGAAGCAAAGAAATGAACTGCCTTAGGATGCTACAAGCGAATATATCAATCTGGAAACCACTATATTCCGTTCATCCAGAAAAGATAAAACATTTTAGTAATTGTAAATTATAATGTGTTACTTACTTGAAGATATACAAATGGTTTCGACAAGTTGATGCTTTCGGCACAAATTTCTTATTTATTTCAGATGAAGTTCACATAATATATATTTCACCATAAATCTAAAAGTCTAAATTTGATTTAAAATTTGTTTAGTATCGAATAGCAATAATGTATGTATAAAGGTTTCAGAATGTTTTAAGCTTAATTGGTTTCACATGTATTCATATCTTTTCGCCAATGAAATATTTGAATGGTTAATGATAATAGGAAAAATTCAAAAAATGGAGCTGGTTGCCCAATTCTAATTATGTTAACTATCATATGTTGGATGGATAACTTTGGGTCTTTTTAGACATGTGCTATGTGATAACTTATATTTCAATCATTTGCAAAAACTAATGGGAAATATTGTGTCCAAATTGAAAACTTACTATACCTGTACCTTATTCTGGTTCAATTACCCCAGGACTTTAAAATTTGAATTGCAAGACCTGCTTTAATGCACAAAAATGATATGTTAAATATTTGGCTAAAACGGGAGGGTGATAATAACAGCAACTCAAGCGGTGCTCTGTAGAAAATTGTATGTTCTGTTAAATAAATTCAAGCTGATAAAGTGTAGCCAATTCAGGGAATTTAAATTAACATTTAAAGTATGTCATATTTACTCATAAACTCATCCTTATTGTATCAATCAGTCTTTGAGGTGCGGTTTGTTCAAATTATTATATAGAAATAATAATTTCCAACTACAAGGTTTTTTAAGTCATATTCGTACAATCCAAATTAATAATTATTTTTCTTTATTTAATAATAATTAATAATTAAGCGATACCTGTCTGTTTTTCCTTCATCCTTGTGTTTACTAGCATTCGAGTAATAATACCAATATGTCAGTTGCATGTATGAAATGCATACAAATAAGCGCTTTCGAGTATATGTTTCATGGTGATATGTATATTAGTGATTGAGCACTGCCTTCAGTCTGTGTGTGACAACAATATCTTGAGTACTCTTTCACAGGGATCGAAAGTTGGTTTTTGAGCAATATTATAAATTTTTGTGAATAAGCAGATTTTGGTCATAATTTCGGATACCTCTAATACAACGTTTGTTCCCGATATCATCATGGAAATAACCATAAAAGCCAGATATTTTATCGAATACTATTTGAACACAATCAGTCCCTCAGTTCCTGTATCTGTCATAGAGGTTTTGCCTAGTCATTTCCGACTATAATGGTCTTGGAGACATAGGCATAGAATCAAAAATAAGCCAAAATTCCGATGTCCACTAGTCCAGGCTGTCCATCCGTCCGGCTGATCGTCGTCTGTAGCCCTAGAGTAATGAAATTTGGTTTGCGAGTACGTTTTCTAAAAAGTAAGAGTTAAATTTTAGCATAATAGGTCTATAATTTCGAGTACCTCGAATAGAACGTTAATTCCCGATTTCACGGAATTAAGCATAAAAGCCAAGTATTTCATCGCATGCTAATGAAATTTGTAACTAAGACATTTTTGCGTTATCGTCATATTATTCTACGTTATGAGCGAAATCAGTCAAAAATTTTTGATACTTCGCATTGGTTTAGCATTGGTAAGCCTGCGCCTCTGTATGTTGCCAACAATTTTCACATATTTGCTACAAGTGCTTTAAAAAATCTACGTATTGCATTAATATTTAAAATGTGCAATGTCTACGTATTGCATTAATAAAAATAGATTCATTCTTTGGCCTGCCGGTTTTGGAAGAAATTATTGCTTTGGCATTTCAGTTATATTTCGTTTGGCATAAGTGTACAATTTTAAAATCATAACCCAACGCTTCTCCTGTATAACGTTTACTTGCCATTTTGATCGACATATTTTTTTCCGTTATCACTGTAAACAGTTTCAAATGAGCCGCGAAAAGTGATGTGCTCAATTAAACTACTATAAATAAAAAATAAAACCGTAATAGTCGGTCAAAACTGACTGCATAATACCCATCAGTCAGGCATTTTATAGAATCATCAACATTTTCCAGCAATGGAAAATACCACTATCTTCTAAAAGAGTTGAGTCATAGTAGTATAATCTCAGGCAAAACGCCTGTTACATGCTTCCGATTTCACTCGAATTGAAGAATGTTTTGGAAATAACGTAAAATCGTGAATAATCCAGTATTTTACGCTTCCAGCAGTATGTCATGAAACACTTGGCTATTAGCGATAGTACGGGTTTAGCCGAAATTTTGGATCGATCTTCTTCAAATTGTGTAATGTAAACGGCAAAAATTGTTCCATACCAAAATTAAGAACAATGCGGTGATTTGTATACAAAATTTCAGCAGCATGCCATGAGCCACCTAGCCTTTTTTTAATTTATTTAAATCGAGAGTGAACGTTCTATGAAAACTACCTGCATTTATTGACCGATTCAGCTATGATGGCAATGAAGCACCTTTCTTTTTTACTGATTTAAAAGAAATCGGTTGACAACGTTTACCCGAGCATTTGTCAAAAACCAAATTTCGTTATTTTACCGCAAAAATTTAGCCTTATTTTTGATTCTATGTAAGCTAAAGTTCCAGGTATTTTTTCGCGAGCTACTGAAATTTTTTGCTTATACGTTATTACGGCAGTGCCATATTATTTTGCAATATTACTGGAATCAGTCTATAATTTTCGGTGTTTTTTCTCCGGTTTCTCTTTAATGATTAAATACCAGTTGTTTTATCGAAATTTACTGAAATTTTTTATTCCTGTAATATTTTGATGCTTTTATGAATTGAATTATTGATTGGTATTATGAAGGCTGTATTGACCGACGATTTCATCGATCTTGTTTCATTATAAATACAGATTTGAATTCAGCTGTTTCGGGGTGAATGACCTGTCCATTTATATTTATTGGAATTAGGTTAGAGGTATGAGTTCAACTAGCCCTATCCTAATGAACATCGCTGATTTCGTTGACGAAATAATTTTCACTTTATAGTGATCTTTTCTTCTCCAAAAGAGAATATGATATGATATTCCAAAAAGAGAATATTAAATATAATTAAGATATGTTTTATCAGAGCATGCATCATCATTCTACTTATGGGTTTGTACTGGAGATACCCGTAATATTGGACCGAAAGGGTATTGTTTAGAAAAGTTCATAAAAAGGGCTTTGAAAACATATCAAATGTTAACTTTAAAACATCCTGAATAATGACAACAATTTGTCAAAATAGGAGTATAGCGCTTTGTTTCGAAGCAATTACCTCCATTTCGGCAGAGGCCACCGAAAAGTGGTTCCAATAAACACATTTGTAGTAAATTTTGGAAAGTTTGAGCAATGTAAGTTGACCTAAGTTATCGATTCTTGTTTCGCAATCTCGAATTTATATTTATTTAACGGACATTTCACAATTTAATATGCATATACGTTGCCAATTTATTTGCGTGTGTGCACATATTAATGTTGGTATTCCGTATTAGTAGAACGAATTAAAGCAGACGTACGATTCAGAGAGAACACATTCTGTCTACTAGCCTTTAGAATAAGCCTCGGAAACTTTAAGGCATAAGAATTCTAACTTTTTTATACAAATCAATCGTAGACTAACGGTTCAATCGCGATGATCAAATTATGAAATGTATAGCATTTCCGAATTATTTTTTCTCAGGGAGATTTCATAAAATCAAAAACAAAATTCTTTGCGCGATGTTGCCGGCGGTTTGTCTGATTGTTCGTCTCTTTATGATCAGAATAACCCAAGTTATTTTAGGCAATAAAAAAAAAATCGGATTTTAATTTTATTTTGAAATAATTGATGGTAAGTTCGTCGAAGGACAAAGTAAATCCTCAAACGCAGGTAAATGTTTTTTGGTATATTTTATTAATTTTGTGTATATTATTTCCGCAATCACTTCAAAAACGGACACGATCGTTCCAATAGTTTTGGGAATTCAAGTACATCCCCAGGTCCCAAAATAGGCACGTTGAATTTCTTGTATTTAATCTTTACAAGCTAAGAAGATAATCTTTAAATTGGGTAAATTAATGCCGGGAAGCTTTTCGCCAAATCGGTCCATAATTTAGGATATCTTGCTCGATTATCTCCAATTTCACGGAATATGAAAGTATTTTAGGGTCATTGCCATGACATGGTAAAATTTTAGAAAAAACGCGGTTCCTAACCACAGGTAACACTTATAGAACGTTTGCGCCCGATTTCAAAAAATTTGCATAAAAGTTAAGTTTTTTATCACATTGTCCTAAAATTTTGCATGGAACCATATTTGGGTCATTGCCATATTTCAGCAAAATAGTGATGCAAACCAGCCAAAATTTGTAAGGTTATTTAGAGATCCAATAGTCTTCTGGGACATGCAAATTTGTGAAATGATCACCACAGACATGGTGTCAGAATGGAATCAGATCACTTCAGAAATGTTGAAATTAATTCAGAGGATGCCAAGAGTATGTCGTGAATTAATGCGAAAAGGGGGTGGTCACATTGATGAGTCGAAAATTTGAGATAAAAATCTTCGAGGTCGAAAATATTTGTGTAAATTAATTTAATTAAACAAAAATAATATATGCTCAAAATTTGGAATGTTTTCATTGATAAAAAAAGGTAAGGCCATATGAAATTAGTACAAGTTGCGGAAATACTTTTGAACGGTTGTGAACCTTGAACAAGCCTATTATCTCTCCAGACCTTCCTGTTTGGTAAAATAACAACGAAACTGACATCCATCCGCGATTACTAATTAAATCTTCAGAGAGGTTTGTAGAAGCAATGCCTGTAACAACACACTTTTAAGATATTTTAAAAGATATATACTCAAATCGAGCTCGTTAAAAAATAACACTTTTTTTGACTTTATACTAACTATAACCATAAGAAAGTTACTTGATCGGCTGAATCGTAAACCAAGTGGAAGGTACCAGTTGGGTGTGATTTAAAATTGATCTCCTGGATGGGGAAAATATGTTAAACGATGAAATTTGGTGGAGAATCCATCTTTGTTTGGGGATTCGCGGAATTGAACTTGATGTACTTGTTCATATCGCAAATATTAAGCGGAGTGTGGGATATATTGTTTTCGGTGGACTCATATCTCTCAAATTTTTAACACCACTATATTAATCGGAAATACCTGCGAAAACGAAACTGTGGTTTATAATTAACGGTTTCATACTTTTGGATTTGCTGTCCCAGGGAGCAGCTCTCAACAAGATAGATCAATAAATTATTCCAATTTCATCCATCGTTAAGCTACCATGTCTATTATTATTCTTACTTATTAGAACAATTTAATTTTTTAGTATTAATTAATGTTATAAATTATGTTATGTTATTAAGCCTGATTTTAAAAGTATAACATATGTGTGTCCCGCGTAAAGAATCGTCAAACAAGGGAAAACAATGACAACACGCTTAGAGAGTAAGTAGAGCCGCCTAGATTGTCTCTCTGCCCAAATCTAAGGAAATAGTGGCAAAATAGAACGGATCCACGACGTCTCAAACAAGAAAAGGAACCCCAAAGAGGAGTCCTCTCTTGGCTCGTGTGTCTGCCAACACTCACCAATATTATGCACTCGGGGCAATCCTGGACTGGGTCCGAAGTGCACGTTTTAATGTAGAGGCAGCCAGACTTGGTGCTCTTCACAAAGGGAAATAAGATTCTGCGCTGGACGCCTCCAAAAGTGGTGTACGGCAGCAAACTGTAGAAGATAAATGGCGAGGAAAAAGTAAGGCAGGCTTATGTGTCATGTACGCATGCCCAAAAATTCTGAGTATTAGTTGGGGCCTTTCACCACGTTGTATGCGCTGGTGCATCACTGCTATTGTAAAACTATTACTACATTATGGAGTAATCGTGTGGGGGCACTCTCTCAATAAGAAAATATGTCGTAAACCATTTGAGAATTCTCAGAGCCAGGCGACGACATGCATCACCGGCGCTTTGAAGACAACACAAATTGCGGTAATGCACGTCTCATTGAACCTGCAGATCTTACGGGTATAGTACTATAGGCGGTCAATGTGGTTTCAGCAGCAACGTCATTGGGCCATACCTGAACTTTGCACGGTACTTGCATACTGGAAAATAAACAGACGGGTCAGTGATGGCAATCAGGTTTGAGCTGGAACTCAACTTCAAAATATCATACAGTCTGGCGAGCCATTGCAGCATCTTTCAACCTGAAATATTTGCTTGACGTCGGAAACTGAAAAAGACTGCAGAAAAATGTTCTCTGCCTTTGTCCTGCAATATAAAAAATTAGACTGCAGCACTTATGGGTGCTTTATTTCACGGATCTTAAAGACCTTTTGGGAAAAGACGTAAATCAATTTCTCAAATAATTCGAGCAATTCTTTCGAAAAAAAAGAAGTTCGATATAGTTCATAAGAGGCATTCAATTTATAATCATCAAAATAGTAAAAGAATACCAAATTTCAGGAGGTTCCGATAAAACAAATGGTATTGACTGATATAAAAAGAATCGTGTGCGAATTATCCAAAATTAATAACTGATATCGCTCACACCGTAGAATAATATAAAAATAACTTCGAAGTACCACATTTGTGTATCATGCGATGAAATACCTGGCTTTTAAGCTTGCTTCCGTTAAATCGTGGGAGGTAGCAGAAGCTTTTAATCGATTTCAAATTTTCTTCCTATATTCTATTTCTATAGTAGTAATCACCCAAAAATTCATCCATAGCAAATTTCAGTACAATGTGATGAAACACTTGCCTTTAACGCATATTTTCATGATATCTGGAGTATACGTTCTATGGGAGGTACCATAAGTTATAGACCGATTCGGTTGAAATTATGAAAATAACCTAAAACTGCTTCCATAGAAAATTTCAGTTCAACGCGATGAAACACCTGGATTTTATGTTTTTTGGGAGGAATAAAGCTATAGTAGGACACGAAGCTATTCACCGATTTTGTCCAGTCACGAACTGAACCTTGCTTTCTGAGAGTATGTTCAAAGACCAAACTTCATCAATCTATCTGAAAAACTACTAAAGTTATCAAGGTCACAGACAGAGAAAAGTCGGAAACGAATATTTCTATGCAGTACATACTTAATACAAACGGAATCAATACCTTCACCTCCAGCTAATGAACTGATTGGGATAAACACAATTTTAAACTACTAATACTTCTGCAACAGGCTAAAGCAGTTTTTACTGGCGGCATCGAAGGACTGCAACCTCTTTTAGCACTATTTCATGGTACTATTTCTTGGCAGCTACAAAAATTTATTAAAAATCTTGCCATCCGATCAAGCATGTACCGGGTTTGTTGGGCAGCACGTACTGGGTTATGGCTATTTTTACAGTCGATAACCCAACAACAACATCAATCTAGCAATGGAGTCACTGGTTGCAATGGCGAAGAAATTTAGTAATATTCTAGACACTGGAGAGGCCAATGCATAACAGCATATTTATACTCATACATTTTCATATTTTTGACTCGACGAATAGGCGATTCCTCATTCGACGCTAAATAAATTAGCCATGCTTACATTGCGCCATAATTGCAGCAGCAGGGTGAATGTCCCATTTCACGAGGCACTACATACTTGCAACAAATACGGAATGTCAACTGAGGAAAAATTCAACAACAAAGGAAAAATTTTTCAAAAATAATTTTGCGAATAACAGAAACAACGAAAACAACGAAAACAACGACAGCAATAACAATTAGGATAATAATAAAATGAAAACAGTTAAGCAAACACAAGAACAACACCAACAACACCGAAACCGATAAATTTACGTAAGACAATTAAGACAACAAAAACCTAAAATCAAACAAAGCCAAGCACAGTCAGCATCAAACATGCATGCTTGTAGCATGCTTTTTATTTCTTAGTGTTGTATCTGTTGCTGTCGTCGATAATTTTAGAGTTTGCAAATGAGCTGTCTTGGCGCCCAAAAAGAGTACTAAGCTTGGAATGCTGCGAGTAGGGCTGGCACATATCAAGCACTGCTGCCAACCTTTAACGGAACATTTGCGTTCTTTTATTTTCACAACAGTACAACAGTATATTCAACGGCATCAAAATTAAAATTAAAAAATCAGAAATAAAAAAAAAATATAAAAATAAATGAATAAAAACATTAATCAAAAGAAAAAAGACGAAAAAGCGGAAATAAATGCACACTGTTGTGGGCTCTCGCTTACACGAACGTTGCGTTGCATTCAACTCAAACCTCGTTCGAACACACAATGCACGATCCGACACACAACAGAACAGACGGCACAACATGCGACAAATGGAGCCTGTTGTCGCTATTAAACTTTCAGTTTCGTGCAGATCAATTCAGTAACAGTGGGATCAAGAATCTAAACGGACGTTTCGCCCGTGCAGAAAGTAATTCCGCAGCAATTGAACTGAGGACGTACTTTTTTACGAATACCATAGCAAATATTGTTGTTGTTTTTTATTTACTTGTGGCACGAAGGTTTCTGTCAGTTATGAAATTTCGTTTGGCAATATAAAAAAGTAATTACCTCAAATTTGTTTAAAAAAAAGTTCAGCATACGTAATTTTAAATAAATAATTATAATTCAGTGAACGCAACTGATAAAAAAAAATTAAATCCAATAACCAGATATAAATGGTCATAAACAAATAAAATTGCATAGTATTCCAGTAGATGAGCAGGCGTTCCTGTCCGTTTGTCTGAGGAGCTACATCGTGTGGAATACGGAAATCAGACGTATACTCGCAAATGCAGTGTTTCATTATCGAGTATCCGTTTTATGTCGCTTAAAATATTGATATTAATTTCAGTTCAGTTCAGTTTGAAAATATTACCAAAAAAAAAAAAGTTGTAATTGAAATAAATACGTTGCTTTCAATTGCTAATGCATGCCAGTGCCATTTAAAGTCAATTAATTCCAGTTACGTGCTCGAGTACAGCGTGAAGTTCTCATTAATCAAATTGATAAGGTCTGCGCATGCGCCTGGATTAATTTCTTCACTCAACTCTTGTGCATGTAAGTACATTTTATTATTTAACACAACTATTAATCACAAAATTTAAAGTGCAAAATTACAACAACAAGAGCATGCAGCAGTTATGGGACAGTTAAGTAACAGCAGATTGTTTTACTCGCAAACATTCACTGGCAGCTTGTCGAGTCAGTATTTGTGCTGTAGGTAGGCACAGAGATTTTTAGGGAAGCACTAGCTGATAAGCTTGAAATATTCGATGTCGTAAAATTCACATTTAATTAAAGGAACTTGGATTCTCTAGTCGTGGTGATTAACTCGGATAACCAAATGAGTTCAGTCCTCAAGAACGTATTTTTGCAGTTTTTGAAGGGTCGGTCTTGAGTATTAGGCAAGCATATATTCAGATAACTTGTTGCATCAATTGGAAAAAAAAAATATAAGTAATACTCGGTCGAATCCCACTATATTATACCCAAAAGCCATTCATTTTATAGAATTATCAAAAAATTGCACCAATACCATGTCTCAGTAAGTTCCGATGAGGCAACTCGGAATTTAACTCGTTAAAGTAAAATGTGTTGTTGTTATGTATTTTCAATCTATCAGTTCATTTTTTCTTTACAAGCCATATAGTATCGANTGGTACACTCTTCGTATGAACGTATTTTCAATCTATCAGTTCATTTTTTCTTTACAAGCCATATAGTATCGACGTATCACAGTATTTCTTGAAGTGAGTGAATTTCTGTTTTTGGAAAGTTTAAATGGTAAGGAAAATTTTGTTTTAAATCTGTAACGACTAATTCAATTAGTAAAGCAGAAAGATGCTTTGTTGAATTTAAACGTGGTGGTACAAGCCATGAAAACGATTCAAGTCAACGACGCCCAAAAATATTAGTAACACTAGAAATCCTAGAAAAAATCGTATTTGAAAATCTGCGTGTGAATGAGACAGTGTAACCAATTGTTTACTGAAGTATTTAGTTTCAGAAGACTGTGTGTATAATTGATACCGCATTCGCTAACAATGGAAAAAAATGAAATGTGAATGTGAACTCGTTACCCAATTTAGAGCTTTTTCCATAGGATTATCGAAATTTTGTTCTACGATTCAGCACTTTAAATGAAAGTTGGCTAGGGACGTTTCAACCTGGTTTTTTGGCTCAGCAACGAGTTCATGTCCAGAAATCGGAGAAGAAAGTGTAAGCATCAGAGTTTTTTGGATGGGAAAGGAATTAAGTTTGTGAATTACCTGCCAACTTGAAAAATAATAGATTTTCTATACTTTTGTAAACTTTTAGACCAGCTGAAGGTAAAAACTAGTAGAAACATACCCTGTGTTATAAGAAAAAAATCGGTCTTCATCAAGACAATGCAATGTCACAAGAAATTGTGTATTTCATCTGGAATGGCAAATCTTATTTAACAGCATGCCGTCTGTTGCTAGAAAATATTGCAGTTAAGTTTAATTCCAAGGCATTCCTTCGGGGATCTTACCAAGATGTAATCTAGATGTGAACGTTGCGTTTGAATTTACTGATATTATTGAATATAAAACGTCAAAACTTAATAAATCAAAATCTTCCTCTATATACATCTGAATTTGATTGATTTTATGGAAAAATTTGCTTGAAACCATTTCTTCAATTTTTCCAAAGCATAACCAAACATTTTGTCTTCAAAACAAATAACTATTACCGTATAATGTGAATTAAATATAAAAAATAACATGATAAAGGAAACTTTGTTTTTCACCCGGTTCTTTATAAGTCCTATAAATAATGGATCCGAGCTGAAATGTAAACATTAAAATAATATAAAAAATTTTTTTTACATTAATTCAAAAGATTTTTTCATCTTTAGGAACCCATTTTTGTAGTTGACGCACCTGAAATACCAGGAGAATTGCGTCCATTCTTCGAGGATATTTTAAAAAATTCCAATAATTACTAAATTATTATGAACCAACTCCGAAAAACTGAAAACCGTAGTTTGACATTAAAATGTTATAAATTTTGGATCGAGAAGCCATTGGGACCGGTTACGCCAAATTTTCGAAGGTGCTGTGAAGTGTTATTAAGGTGTGTAAACAAATTAAAACATAAACATACAAATGGTGTGTTTTAAATCCATTTTAAATGAATTTTTGAGGGCAATTCAAGGTAGATGACCGAGATAGATAGATTTGTAGATTTGACCCGTGCATTACTCGACATAGTCTTTTACAAAATGGAGTTCATCAACAAATTTTATCGAAACTTCAAACCCTTAACTCAATTAACTTGACTTAACTTGACTTGACATAAAAACGTCATCTCCTTTCTTATAAAATGCACCCATTGACCAAGTTTACTCGTTATCGTGATAACAACGAGACAGATTAACATCGGTCAATCGAATATTTCATTATTTTTGAGTCTATGCATAAGTCTCATACTGTTGGAAACAATTATTTCTATGCCATTGATATTTTTTACAAGCCCAACTGACTCATGAAAGTAATTTAATCTCTGATTTGAGGATGTTCTCTAAAGCCTTAAAAAGTATGTGTTAAATATATTTTAAATGAATCAAGTCCATCTCATTTTTGCCACACGAATTGATTACTATAATCTTAATTACAGGATTTTGTTGATTATTATTATAATTTTATTATTATTATAATTTTTTTTTAAAACGTCTTTTTTATAATAAATTCACCAGAAAAGCCCATTTTTGGCCCAATAGGTGTACTGATGGCAACTTCTTTATTCGATCATGCTCATATATTTGCTTTCTTTTCAATTGGGAACACGGAATCTGAATCAGGTTTGAACTCGTAGATAAAATGTGTATATATGCAATTATTTATTGACTTCTAAAATTTCATATCTGTCCAATTTAAGGCCCTGATATGTGCTGTTTGCTTCCCATTAACAATAAAAAATTAGTAAAAGCAGATAATCAGTTTCTGACGACAACAAAAAAGTTCCGAACGAATTATAAAACAAGAGGATCCCAAATGATTTGCAAGATGAAAAAAATAATATAAAGAAAAATGTTTCTGACGCAAGTCTTGACTTTATATAGGGAAATATTGAACCTAATTTAAAAACTTGAACTGATTTTATAGGAGTTGGTAATTTTGTGCATTTTTCGAGAGGTACTGGAAAAGACGTAATAAAGTTGCAGAACATGATTTCCGGACGTTACCACAAAGCACTACACAAAGGGAGCCAAGAAATGGACAATGGAAAATCTGTTGTGGTTAAATATATGAACTTGTAGGCCATCCAATGCCATCCAATGCGGTTCATTTTTATGGGGGTTGTAGAAAATATAAATTAATCGTATGCATAATTTGATCGTTGAATAGGAAACAATGTGGCTATAGAAATTAAGAAACTATATTTCATCAATCCACCTAATTCAATGAAGTTATCGTTATGACAGACCGAAAGTCAACGCTGATTTGCATTTCCTTATAGATATACACAATTGTCTAGAAGGACCAGCGTGTATATTTCTTAAAAAAAATTTTTATTTATTTAAACTCATTGTTGATCATTGTTGGTAAATTTATTTTATTTAATTTTTTTTTTTTTGTTAGTACTGGATATCATAAAAAAGTGACAAAGGGAAAAACATATGAAACCTGTCCTATAAATTTGAAGTGATAATCTTTCGCAACTATAGGCAAACAGACATACACGCAGAGACACTGATTTTCATTATCCGCATTTAAAAGCGTCTCCCAGACCAGACCTTAAAGAACCCTGTACATATGCTAATCTTGAATGGGTCTCCGGTTATAAGTGAATATACGCTTTGGTTAAGGTTTTAACGTGTCTTCTTAAAAAAAAATCATTATCCTCACTTAATCAGAATCATCTATTATGTGGCTAATGAATATAATTGCTTGATTGACTCGAGTTCGTAGGCGATACAATACAATCGCCACAAATGACATGATCGCCATACCTCGGGTGCTTGATATAGGACTATTACACTTAGGAGCATTGGTCTCGTATTTTGTGAATATTAATACGATATTCTAGGATGGATTATAGGAATATATAATATTCTCAGACATGAATGGTGCCGTTGCCAAATTGTGAAGTCTGTGAAACATTCAAGCATATTTGAATACGTTGGTATGCCATCTATTATTATTAAAGTTCAAAAGCTGTCTGTGTTTTGAAACATAGTAAACTATTTTTCTCTAACGTGGTCTCGGGTTCGATGAAATTTATCACTCCAGCTATTGCATGCCCATCTTGTCCTTTTTCCATTAACTGAATATGAGCATGTTTGATTATTGATGTACCTCAGAGGCAACCCACCCAAGACCAATGGTATTTGGCTAGCTCAAGCTTTCTAGTTGCATTATGGTAAGAATCTTATGCACGCTTTCGTTTAAGTTCAGCAAAGATGAAAGCGATATACAATAAACAAAGTCAGCAGATAAGTGCCGACCATGTACGCTTTATAGTGCGATTTTTTGTGGCACATTACCGTGGACAGTGTGCATGCTTAGCTGGAACTGATTTGTGTATTTTCATTTTGAATAAAAAATTTAATTTTATTTGTGCTAAAAGCCATTTCAAAATATTTTATTTGCTTGCCACGCCAATGCGGCTGCGCGGCATTACTCCAGGGTAAATGTTGAAGGTGACATATAGGCGGATTTTTGTAACCAATGGTTTCATGCATTCCTATTTCTGCTCATTTCGCATTATGTGAAAACAAATTCGCCGTTTTATCATTTAATTACTTCAGCACTGATTGCAAGCCTTACTTTTAACATTTTTACACCTATCGGTGAAACACTGAGCCATAATCATGGACACGGAAAATCATCATCATTTATCGATGGTTGTATGCCAGTCTTTCAGTGATCACGATGACTCGAATGATTCTTGAGCTAGAGTGATGAAATTTGGTTACTGCACGTTTTTTTGAAAACAACACTTCGAATTTGAGAAAGTGTCAATTCGATTTTTAATGACGATTACGTTTCATAAGATTTTTACTACAGAGTACACGAGTACAATTGCCTGTTACTACTTATACTTGGAATGGAAGCATTTTTCGATCATTGGCATGTGAATTTCAATTCGAACTAATCGGTCAGTTATTTACTGGATTAATCTCTCTAAATAAAAATCAAATTTCATTATAATGTCTATTTTGATTTCATTTAAAATATTTTTCTAATGATATAATTTTGGTTGTACATGAAATCCCAAAAAAGATGCAATGGGTCCACAATTTCTGTACCTATTTTCCCAAAATATATAGGGCAATTGTTAATAATATGATACATTTGGGTAGCCCCAGTGAATTTTCCATTTAAAAATTATATTTTCATGATTTACGATGAAAATTTGAAATTGATGTTAAATAACGCAAGGGAGGAAGGTTTGGACAAAAAGGAAAGGAAAAATATTCTTCCTGTTCAACTGTTATATTTAAGTTTGTTTTGAGTACAGATCCGATCAGTTTTTCAGGTACCTCTTAATACTGTACTGTACGTTTTACTCCTTGTTGCCTTCAAAGATTATATTTTTCTAAAACATTAGGGTGGACATAATAGTAATTATATTTTTGCAAATGGCCTTAATTGCAAGCAAAACAGAGACACCTCCAGGACAATTAATTCGTCCGAGTATAAGCAAAATTAGGCACAGTTAGCAGCAAATTCAATGAAATTTCATTATTGTACCTCTCATACACCTATGTGGTCCCAAATGATGATTTTAAGCGAATTTATCCATAAATGATAATCGAATTCTCAAAGATAAAGATGCNAGCGAATTTATCCATAAATGATAATCGAATTCTCAAAGATAAAGATGCAATAAATATTATCAATGCGTTTTCTTTCAATGGGCATGATTGTATGAAAACTTCATTTTCTTTCAGTAGAAAAAGCAAAAAAATCTCCCATAGAAGATTTATTCCCGATTTCCAAGAAATCCTTTCATTTCATTGCAATCTACTAAGACTTGCTAGATATATTGATTTAAGTGACCTTTTTTAAACAAAATTCTATATTTTTTCCACATCGATGTATTATAAGTTTGAATTACATCTGATGTCGGTCATTTTCAGATAATTTATTAATTTTACCAATAGCATTTTTATTTTTTGATTGCAGGAACCCGTAAACTGAATCAGCTATATGTACTCGAGGTACTCTTGAATTTTCTCAGATTTTGCATGGGCATGATCAGATTAACTTAAGGGAACCCACGAGCCAAAATTATTTTAAAATTAAGGGAACATTGAGTTTAGAAAGTCAATACTTCCAAAGATACTTCTTATTTTATCTTATAAAATCGGAGTTGGAACGCAATCCACCCTTTAAACCTTAACTGCCGATATCATAGAAATCAGCAAAAACTGCGGGTGTGTCGTCACAAGTTACTAAAAATTCGTATTAACGTGTGTTTGCAATATTATTCAATAATTAGGGCAAAACCGGTCTATAACTTTAGGTTGGTCCCATGTACCAAACTGCCTAGTATTAACAAAAAACAGATTATTTTTTAATGATGTGATTCGGTGATAAATATAAACTTAATTTGCTCCCCATAAATACACGGAATCGGTCCTATATTCCACGTAACCCCATTACTAGCCAGAAAATATTGATTGCCAAT
Organism: Cirrula hians; assembly: GCA_001015075.1. Lineage (NCBI taxonomy): Eukaryota > Metazoa > Arthropoda > Insecta > Diptera > Ephydridae > Cirrula > Cirrula hians. The sequence goes on from JXOS01117359.1 coordinate 16,947, forward strand.
AATTCAGCTGAAATTCCTGGACATTCTCAATTGGTATATTAGGACTTTCCTGCACGAGGCATACGTTGGACTGTATGCATGCCTCAGGGAATCGTAGCCATCAGAATAGTTTGCTCAAGTCCCTTCTAAAAATAAAGTAACACGGCACCTACTATTCAAAACTGAAGAATAGGTGGTGCATGAGATTTGGACGATCTCACCGTAAATCGCATATGACGAACTTGGTCCAGGCTTACTTAGGACTCACACTAACAGTTCTTCATGCTTATTCAGCGTCAGAACCCAAATACGACACTAATACATGCAAACACTT
>JXOS01117376.1:0-12208 GCA_001015075.1 Cirrula hians
TTTTTTTTTTTTTTAAAGTATATTTAAACACTACTTATTTAATTATTTATAATTTTATTTAAAACCAATTTCTAAATTTTAGATTGTTAAAAATAGAAGAAATATTTATTACAATAATGCTATTTGTTAATTTTAATTTTATCATTGTTAAATTAAACATTTTGAATAATATCTGTAAATAAAAAATATACATACTACTTATTTTTAAACGTTTTTTATTTAAATTATGATTTTCCCCTCTCGCAACTTTTCCATTACACAAACTATTTCATTGTCATGATAAGAGTGTCCTTTTGATTTAGATGCAATCCACCAACAGATGTCGGCCATCCCAGTAGACGCAGTTTATAAACTTATATTCAGCTTAATTATACTAAACTATTTTTTTTTTGTTTTTTGTATCAGCGCCCATACCTGCACCGAATTTAGATCTTAAAGCGGTTGTCTCGATTGTAGAGCTTTATTTAAGTGATAATAATTGTTCGGTCACTTGCTAATATGAAATATTAAAGTATATTGTATTTGAACTAAACATTACAACATTGTAATTAATTATCATTCACGCATGTGTTTGCCATCTCTATTGTAACCTTACACACTTTGGGTTATTCTTATTGTACTAAATTGCGTTAACTAGTATTCTAATCAATAAATTAACTCAATCGTCATTCGAACTCACTCGCTATCGAACGCTTTGCGCTTTTCATTTCATTTCGCTATCTTTTCGCTTTCATCTAGATGAATTATTTCAGACGTTTCCCTTACATCAGCAGCAATTACAATTTCTAACATTTGTAATTTCTGCCGGTTTGAAAAAAGCTCCTGATAGTAAATTTTCGCGCCCAACGTGCGGCAAGTGAAATAAATTCATATTGTCGTTTGATTATACATGTTTTTAAAATAATTAAAAATTGTCAATCGCGCTTTTGTTGGTAGAAATAATTTTACATTTGCACATACAAAAAAAACATATACATGTAAAAGTACCGAAACGGATAATTGTTTGCTTGTAAACAAAAATAAATTTTAAACACTCAATTTCATTTAACTCGTTCGCTCTAGCTCCGCACATCTTGCACACTTGGTTCGCGTGTGCGCTCCATTCGCATATCACTCTTATACTTTATTGCGCAAGCAGTTACTCTTCGCTTATAATTTATCATATTTATTGAAAGCTTTAAAATTGCACGCTCAATAGAAAAACGGAAAATCACTCGGATCAAGGCTGTTGTTGATGGAAGCTTAAAGGGTAAAATACTCACGGTAACTGAGTTAATATGTCGCCTAGGCATGCTTTAGTCGTATTTTACACTTATTATATTATTAGATGCTAAAGATAATTGTGAAACATTGGATCCACAAAAATTTCTATTCAATCTAAATTCGGATCACAAACAAGAGACATAAAACCTGTAGATGCAACAATACCATACACTGTTTCTCATGTTTAAATACCTGCACTTGTTGGAAGTTCGATTTTCGACGGCAAGTATTCTAAATATAGAAATTTCATTACTTCACTTATGCAAGCTATTAATCGTGAGCCACGATTATCTAATGTAGAAAAGTTCAATCATCTTCGCAACTGTCTCCAGGGTCCTGCATTAAAAACAATCAATGCAATCCAAGTTACAAACGTTAATTACTCGAAGGTGCTGAAACGGCTTAGTGACAGGTATGATAATAGTACATTAATCCTTCTAGAAAATATAAGTACATTGTTTCAACCTAAATCCATTTCCAGACCAAATGCTGCAGAGCAGCGTAGCCTTGTAGACAACGCATCAGCTTTGTACGGTTCTCTCTTATCATGAGGTGATGACAGATGCATATTTAATGGCATGTCGTGGAAAAGGTTGATACAGAGTCACAAAGTAAAGAGTAAAGAGAAGCGATCGCTAGATTTCAAGATAATCACCTGCATGGGTAGAATGCTCTCAGATTTTACAAACACGTTGTCAATAACTAGATTTTCTTTCTTTCTGTTGCCAACAAAATGGAACCCAACGTACATTGTAATATAATACACAAAAACATCGACATATTTTGTCGATTTCATCGTCGAGAAGAACATGTATCTTATGTGCACAGCCTGTCCACATGTTTCATAATAGCAGTCGGTTCAAATCAATGGACATTGCTGAACGGTTTGAAAATGTGAAACAATTGTCGTTGTGTATAAATTGTGTGTCTAAAAATCACAAGATTTCAAATTGTAAGTCAGACTACAAATGCAGAAAATACGGTCGAAGTCATCATACACTTTTGCACCGCTCGCAGTCAGTCATATCATCCTCATCACCACAAAAACAATTCGATTTTGCTAGCTCCTCAACTCCACTCGCATACAATACACGGATTCAGTTACGGCTATAATACTTGTACAAAATGCATCCGGTGGATATCAACTTGGTAGAGCCTTGATATATTCGTGTTCGCAAGTGAACTTGATAACTAAAGATTTTGCACAAAAACTGCGGCTACAAAGTATTGCACTGAAATCTTAAGTATTGGTAACTCTCGAACTACAATCAAGCACAAAACAGACACTTTTATCAAATCTCTTTTTAATGGCTTCGAATTTCATTTTCATTTTGTATAGCTTCTAAAATATCATATCATATTTCTAATTGGAATTTGCTGGAATTGCTGATTAACACTTCTACAAAACAAAATGAAAATGAAAATGAAAAAGTCAAATACTAGTCCATCGAATTCATGAAAAAATATGAAAACCTAGGCCAAATGGGCTTTGTGGAATCACCAAGCTTCAATAAAACCCATTATTATATTCCTCATCATAGGGTGCAGAATCCAACAAGTCCTTCAACAAAATTAAGAGTCGTGTTTGATGCATCGTGCAAAACGTCCTCACAACGTTCACTAAACGACAGCTTAATAGTAGGACCTACTATTCAAGATGAACTCTATAGACTTTTGCTTCGTTTTCGAATCCATCCCTTCGCAATTCGTTCGCTTCAATACATTTCATGGAGAAACTCAGAAAATCAACAAAAACACTTATCAAAAACTTCACATACGCCACACCTGCTGCACCAATTCTCGCCAAAGAAACTATTCACTTTCTAGCTGAGCAGTCTGCTTCAGAAGTTCCATGAGGTTCATATGTAATCAAAAATTCATTTTATGTTGACGATTTACTTTGTGGAGCTGACTGCCTCCAAGTATTGTCAAAAACTAAAATAGAAGGTCCTGAAATACTAAAGAAGGGATGTATGACACTAGCAAAATCCCATTGAAATCACAAAATGTTTCGAGAAGACGCCACAGATAAATTGCTCAATTTCAGTGAAGATTCTATTACCAATGCACTAGGTATAATATGGCATCAAATAAAGGACGTCTTTCTATTTACGTTCAATCTAAAACAAAAAATTATTGGTAACTGTACAAACAGAACAATATTATCGATCGCCTCATCACTCTTCGACCCACTTGCCATGCTTGCTCCCATTATCGTTATTGCACAAATAATTCTTTAAGAACTTTGGCATTTAAAACTCAACTGGGATGATTCAGTTCCTCAAAATCTACAATCTACTTTTCGAACATTGCGTACAGACTTATCGCTTCTGTGATCTATGGAAATTCCTCGCAATTTCATAAGCGCCAACGCTCACTTCATTCGATTAAATGAATTCTGTGACCCTTCCTTTCGAGCATATGGATATTGTCTATATTTACATATACATACATATATCATCGACTCTCATAACAGCATCAGCGTGAAACTGTTGACCGAAAAGTCAAGAATGGCGTCCACTAAAAAGAAGTATGCAGAAACTTGAACTTTGCGTGCACTAGCAACTTTACAAGAAAATTTTTGCTCACTTTACAAACACACTACTGAAATCTTTCTATGGACAGACTCGCAAATCGTTTGGCATTGGCTTAAACAATATTCAGCCACATTATCAACATTTGTCGAAAACAGAATCTCTGAAATTCAAGATGCTACCGCCACTGGAGATATGTTCCCACTAGCATGAACCAAGCAGCCATAGTATCAAGAGGATCAACTGCGCTAAAATTAAAAGGTTCATTCTGGTTTACAAGACTACCACTTTTACTTCAAAACCCAGCGCATTGGCCCATGAACAAATAAAAAACATGTNAATCGCATTGGCCCATGAACAAATAAAAAACATGTAGTAAAATCAAATTAAACCTCATATAGAAGAAGTCTACGTATTTTTGCATTGATCTCTCGATTTTTTGAAAGGCTAAAACATTTGAGTATCTTAATTTGTTTCCTAAACAACACACTCAGAAAGGTTTAAATATTCAAGGAAAATTAAATATCTCAATCTATTTCTGGATGTAATTGGAGGTTTTAACATGTTGAACGTCAACTAGATAAACTTGAAACATTGTACGCTTCTGGATAATAAACTTCAGAACACTAGCACGCCGAATTGTGGGCTCCTACATAGAATGCATTCGTTACAAGCCTTAATTGTTACAACAACTAATGAGCAATCTTCCTGAGGAGCATTGTGGGTCAATCAGCAGTCGTCTAAGACTTTTCAACGAACGCATTCATTGCCGCTATTAAACGACTCATGGGCAGACGGGGTTTACCAACTTAACAAACTTCGTTGGTGCGCGCAATCAATTAGCTGTACTAAAGGAATTTCTGTTCAATTCGATGTTCCAAAACCATGTAATTGATTTTTGTTTTAATCAATTTATTCATTTTTGTTTAATTCCCCCAAGGCTCATCATTTTGGTGGATTATGGCACGCCCCCGTCAAATCAGCCAAAGGTCAGTTGTGTATCACTATTATGCTCGCTCGCTTCATATTTGAAGAACTCATGAAATCAATGGTTGAAAAAGAGGCAGTACTCAACTCTACACCTATATCACAAATTTCATGTGATCCTAACGAACTGGAAGCAGTTACACCCGGCTATTTTCAAATTGGTGACTGACTGCAGGCACCACCTGAACCTGAAATACAATAGAAAAAAATCAATCGACTCGCTTACTGGTCTTTCATTCGTTGTATTGAAACTACCTACCAATAGCATACTTTTAATCAAATTAATCATTTTTACAAATATTATTTATTTTCTGTTTATTAATATTACCATGTGATTATGTTCATGCAAACAAACGTGCACGGCAATACCATATTTTTAATTCATATAAATTTGCTACAAATATTATTTATTTAATTTTTATTAATATTACTCTGTGATTCCGTTCATGCAAAAGATCGGACACGGCAATAGCATTATTTTAATCAAATTAATCATTACAACAAATATTAATTATTTTCTTTGTATTAATATTACCCTGAAATTATGTTCATGCAAACAACCGTGCAAGGCAATAGCATATTTTTAAGCAAATTTATAATTGCTACAAGTATTATTTATTTTTTGTTTATAAATATTACCATGTGATTATGTTTATGCAAACAAACGTGCACGGCAATAGCATATGCTTAGTAAAATTTATAATTGTTACAGATATTATTTATTTTCTTTTTATGGATATTACCCAGTGTTCATGCAAACAAAAGTACACAGTAATGGCATATTTTTTATGAAATTTATAATTGCTACAAATTATATTTAATTTCTTTTTATTTATTTTACCCTATGATTCTGTTCATGCAAACAAACGTGCACGGCAATAGCATATTTTTCATCAAATTTATAATTGCTATAAATAATATTTAATTTGTTTTTATTAATATTACCCTGAGTTTATGCAAACAAACGTGCACAGCAATGGCATATTTTTAATCAAATTTATAATTGCTACAAATATCATTTATTTCCTTTAATTTATATTACAATGTGATTCTGTACATGCAACAACCGTATACGGCAATAACATATTTTTTATCATATTACCAATTGCTACAAATTTCTCTTTTTCTTTTAATTTATATTACCATGTTCAGATAAACAAATGTGCACGGTATATTTATATTTTTAATCAAATTTATAATTGCTACAAATATTATTTTTTTTTTTTTTAATTTCCTTGAAATTTTGTGCATGCAAACAAACCTTAACGGCACAGCATAAGCACAATAAAATTTATAATTCCCCAAATATTATAAATTTTCTTTTAATTAATATTGCCCTGTGATTCTGTTCATGCAAACACACTTGCACGGCAATACCATATTTTTGATCAAATTATTCATTTCTACAAATATTGCATTCGTTATTGTATATGAAGATAATGTTCCACCGAAAAATTTGAAGATCGGTCTTATTATTGAAGCTATCACTGGGAGAGATCAAAGAGTCAGAGTGGCAGATATGCAAAAAGCAAGAGATGTAACCCGTCAAATCGTGAATAAACTTGCAATACTTCTTTCTTGAATGTTCCTTTTAAGGGGGCCGGAATGTTCGGTCAATTGCTATTATGTAATATTTTATTTGAATTTTGAATTATAATTATTTATTGTTTTTGACTACTCAAATTTTATTTTCATTTTACATGCACTAAATATTACAACATAGTAATTCATTCTCATTCACACATGTGTTTGGCACCTCTATCATAATTTCTGATTTGTCCCATTACACTTGAGTTCTCTAGATTTAATTTAGACTTTCTTTTTGTACAACAAAAACCTACTTGACTAGTATTTTTCGTTTAATTATAAGTATTGAATTAACTTTTCTCAAAGAAATCTTTAAGAAGTTTTGAAATGGGGTAGAAAATTTTCAATAATTTCTCTTACATATGGTCTTCAACCTATTAATTAATTTTAAGTTTTGCTTTTAAGACTTAGCTCTCGTAACCACATTCTGTAGTAAGTTTCCATCGGTAGAATTAGAATTGAGTATTGATTAATTTTTTCCCGCTCCCATTTAATGTTAGCAGATGGAAGATGAGCATCTAGATTGGATGCTTTGTTTAATAAAGAAAATTATGTTTATGTTTTTATAACTGCCTCCTTCCAATGGATCTTCTTTGCTTTTATCAAGAAACCCAAACTAGTATGTTAGTATTAAAAGTGGCATTTTCTCGTATGAAATGCTGCGATATGTGTTCAAAAAGTAAAAACGAATTTTGTTCTGAAAAAATAAATCCTTATTTATTCATCCCCTTCGAAGTCGTTTCCCGGTTCACGCTGAATCTCTTCAAAAGATTACAAAATTTATCCCCGGTGCGGTCTTTTAAGTTTAGGAAATTCCCAAAAGTCATTCGTATCCCATTCCTTTAATTGAATTATTTAATATTTCTAAGCAATGGTAATTCCGTTGATAAACTGATTTGGAGTAAATACGAACTTTTTCGAATGTAGCGAATGTAGCGAGCGAATGTAACAAATTGTAATAAATTGGATCGGCCATTGGAAATGTGTTCGAAAGTTATTTACAAAAGCTGTTAGAAATGCCAGTACATGCCCTCAATTGTAATAGGAAAAAGTGTTTATATTAAAATGTATAGAGATAGTTATGGTGTTAATTTGAATTCTATACAGAAGAGCGCTCACCAATTTTGATTTGATGGGATTTGGTTGCAGATTCCTTTAATTGAGAGAACCGCAAATCTACCAGAAAAACCTTATTATCGTAAATGTGGTCTTGTTAATCTTGATACTGCCCATGTTAAGCCACACCTGGGTAGCACACAACGAACACAAAAAGATATTATATATTTTGATAGTTTTAGATATTATAAATATTATAAAAACATATTTAGGCAAGCAAATACATTACATTTAAAAGCAGCTAAATATTTTGAATACTTATAATTCTGGCCATCCTTTTCTACAATTCTTGAAATATTAAAAAAAAAAAAAAAAACGGACACCTTTCAAATTAAATTCGAGTACCGATTTTTTTTCGTTTCCAAGAAATTTGAAATCTTAATGTTGTAAGTATTAAAATAAAATTTTTTACATTTCCATCTGTAATAAAGGTTCATGAACTTTCGTTATTAATTGTTATAAATACAAATAGTTAAAACATAAATATGTGTCAGGTCGTTCAGTAGACATTTCGTTACTTATGTATCATATCAATCCATCAGAAGTTGATTAAAAAAATGCTTATATTCAATCAAGAATATGTTGAATTCCTGAAGTAGAGACGCTATGGTTGCTGTTTAACTCAACAGCAACTCAAATAATATTGATATGAATATATGATTCTGAAAGACCAAATTTTGAAACATAAAGTCAAGCCTTATAACTAAACCTATACTCAATTCCAAAACCATATATAATGTAACTGCGAAATACTTCAATATTTCATTTACAACATGCTCCGTGGCTGTTAGCAAATATACAAGTATAAAGTCAAGCCTAAGAACTCAACTCAAGAATCAAAAGTCACCACAAAACCAAGCCGTAAGCGTCACCACAATCTCAACCCCACCACATAGATTATGATAATTCTGCCCACCCCTGTTTAATCTCTACCCTTCCTCTGCCTGCTCCTGAACACATCCTTCCTACATTTAGAGAAGGTTTATTTGGTTCATCTAATTATTTATTTACGACTAAAAAATATAAATATTGTTAAAAGTGATTACAAAATTGAAAGGAGCGCTATCCGGCATGCTGGCAGACATTGAGTAATCTATCATTATATTTTGTATAGTACGTGAATTGGGTCAAATGCACGCCATTAGGTGGCATGGTACATCTGCAACATCAAATGGAACTGCAATATCCATTTTTCTAAGTATTAACGCACAAGCGGTTTGCCCACTTAGTTATTTAAAAATGAATACTGAGCTGAACATACGACGACATGTTACTAATAAGTTCATATTGATTAATTTGAGTTGTCGTCCATATGGCGGCAGATTAAATTGTCTACCAAGCTAAGGTGCATATTGTAGGTTTCAAAGTACAGCACTATACTCTTATATTGGTCGAACTAACGTAATGAACAAGGCCTTGGTAACGTATGGATCGTAATTCCCCATGTTAAGTAAATATAACTCAATACATTTTTAATGTCTTCTTGCTGCAGATAAAGGGCATCTGTCGAGTCGAGAGTTCTGAAGATTTTTGCATCGTCGGTGTTTTCAAGTTTTTTTATGACAAGCTAACAAACTGTATGTTGATTTAAAAATAAGAAATAAAATTTATCCCAAATGGCTGCCTTGCCGAGCACGAGGCGTAACCCGAATAGAACCGGATAGGTCATCATTTAAAAAGGTCGAACTGTGTTCTTTCAGATAAATGCGAAGACAACCATTCCAAAAATTTATGTGGCAACCCAACTTCCTTAAGATTCCAAATAAAGAATTGGTGACTTACCGAATCAAAAGTAAAGTCTATAAATAGTACGTAACTTTCAAAACCAGATTCTTGTCGAATATGCAAACAGCTTAAATAAAGATTTTATGTCCTTAATTTAAAATTAACGGATATTAATTCGGTATTCGTATCGTCATTTATTGGTAGATCAACTGCAAAATTGAATTTGATACCAATAAGTACGGCACCAGCTCGCCGATGTACTCAATCCGGAATATGGCGTAGTCATTGCAAGGGTTTCTAAGGGTAAGGGATGGAGACGCCATAAGTCATTTTTTTGAGAGTATTACTTATACACTGTTGTATGTTTCTAAATGTATCCTTCAATAGATATGGTGGCAACATTTTTATAACATAACTTTATATATTCCTTTATATCATCTTTAGTCATATCAGCAACAAGTTTAGATATAAAAGCGGAAACGGACTGTGCAATCACTCTCAAATCATTCCCAGTTGTTTTCGACATAACTAGCCATACTGTTTCCGATAGCGACACTGAACTCGATGTAGATTGAAATACCTTCGCGAATGAGAATTTAGATGGTTTCATAGCTGTCGATGGATAAATATTGCAATCAGTTGGGCGTAAAAGCATAGACAATCCCTCAATCATGTTATTGGTTTCCCGCAGAATTGATGATGTGGATGGCAGCACTATCACAGCATTAAGAGTTTTAGGACGAAAACAGAAGGAGTGACCTTATTGTTACAAGCACTGTGACTCATATGCAATGTGGTGCTAAGATTTCCTCATTTCGACAATGAGATCCAAAATTTATAAGTTAAGAGCGGGGTCTGCTAAGTAAGCCAGCAATTCAAAGCCACAGTTTTAGTGTATGTTAACGTAACATGTACTGCCAAATTTTTTCAAGATCTTGTGATCTTCTAAATTTTAATTAAGTTCAAGTGGATCTGCATGTTGGTGAGAGGGGAATTTCACATTGGCATTCCAGTTTGTTCGATTTTGTCATTATGTTTTTAATGTTAGATGTATGGGGGTGTTAGTAAATATTCTGATGCCTTCAAACGATACAATTAGTTCATCTGTATTAATTTTCTATAGAATTCTATATACACTTTTATATTAAGATTTATGTTAATAAAATAATTATTTATCGCAAAATAAAATTATTAAGATTGTAGCAGAGGGCATTTATAGATTAATATTTCGGTCTTAATTTTATTTATTTTATTTTAGTCATTGTATCAATTTGTTTTTGTGTAGCTCATTTATATATTTTATTTGTTTTTCTTAGTAAGCTATTGGCAGGATCTGTTCAAATGGTTTTGTACATATGTTTAGAGTTTAGTAATTCCATCATTTTATTATCGTAGTCTTCTTTAAAACTTACTACTGTAATCTGATGTAATCACAATCATATCGTTATATGGCTAATTTTACGTGTGGTTTTAAAAATATTTGAATAATAAAAATTTCGAAAGTTGGCAACTTTGTGACTTAAGTTTGTTATGTTTCTCGCAAATTTTTTTTTTCTTGTGGTTAACATTTTGCTTTGCTTCTCTGATATCTGCTTTAGTGTCTATGGGTCAGAAAATGTCATTCGTATTTGGGAACGCAAATTTCGTGGCAACCATCTGCAAACATATAGAAATTGAACAATTCCTTGAATTTTTATAATTTTGAATTCCATGTTTTTTTTTTTTTTAGTTTTAATGATAAACATATAGCATATATGATATGGTTTTTTAATAAAATCATTATATTCTTGTTCGCTCCGAAGTTTGGACATTTTGCGTTTTGTTTGGTGGATGTATTGGTATAACGTTTCTTTAATGCTGTTCTTTTTTTATCGATTTATTGTAAAATACTTTACTAAATTTGTTTTTGTTTTTTTTTTTTTGTTTCTATAATCATCCATCAATCAATGGTATTATGGATTTGTGCAAAGTATAAAATAAATTTAAAAAATCGATTAAGCTATGTCCGTCTGTTTGTGATCTCGATAGCTTGAGTAGCTTTTGAGATCGATTGATTAATTGATGATTTCTGAACATATTTTATAAAAAGTAAGGTGAAACTCTTGAATCGGCCAAATCAGACGATAACTGCGGTTAGCCCCCAAATATATTTTATTGCCGATATCGAGGAAATAAGCATAAAAGTCAGGTGTTACTCGAATTTTATTGAAATTTGGCATTATAGCATTTTTGGGTCTTTGCCATCTGAGAAAATTCGTGCAATAACGTCGGGGACTTCCTACAGAACTTTTACTGCCATTTACACAAAAATTAGCATGAGGTGTTTCATTACATTGAATTGAAATTTGGTATGTACGTTTTTTTGGGTCATTTGAGTCAATTGGTCTATATCTTCTGGAACCAATCATAGAACATTTACTCCTGATTTTACGAAAATAAGCGTTAAACTCAACTGGTTCATCGCATTGTACTGAAATTTGGTATGGTTGCATTTTCGATCAGTTCTACTATCTTAAATAATTTTAAACAGAAATCGATTAAAAACTTATGATGCCTCCCAAAGGACGAATTTATACAATTATAAGCAGCATCACCTAAGGAACTGATCCGTTCGTAAGCAATTACTAGAAAAAAGATCAACCAAATTTGACACGCACGTTCGTTGTTAAATGAAAGTTAGAATTTGTTTACCATTTTTCTCAAAATCGGAGTTGATATTTTTCATTTAAGTTTTTTAATTAAGTGTGTTGTTATATTATTATACATATGTTATATTTTTATATAACGTTTCGATACTAAACCTTTGAAGGGGATACAAAACGTGTCGAACCGTTGGATGAAATAAAAGAAATGAGAAAGAAGCAATTACCTTATTTTGTTTTACAACTTTATGTAAAGTAATTCAATTAACTATAGAGCAGAATTAAAAAAAAATAGTTCGTGAATTGGTATGCTTGCAACAAATTGTCATGTTTTTTTTTTTTTTTTTTTTTTTT
>JXOS01117527.1:0-12964 GCA_001015075.1 Cirrula hians
CCTTATAAAATCTTCCCACATTGAAAACAAAAAAAAAACATCTACTATAAAGAGCTCTCGTTGTTGCACGTGGTGAGAAAATTTCGGATCTTACGTTGAAGATGTCTGTGTGTCGTTCTCATCTCCGTAGAAGAATGATAGGATCAATGTTCGCATCATTTTACAACTCTCTATATAGAACTTTGAAACCTCTAAAGAGGGATTTCAATTCTTCTTTATGTGTATCCATCGCATGAACATTTAAGTGGATGAATTATTGTTAAATAATCCCTCACACACTCACAACTCATCAGTTCAATCAGTGAATCTGTCAGGACCTCCTGCTTGTGGGGGAGCCATATTGGGTTTATATTGCTTTAGGAATACAATAGGGAAATTTATTCACTTCAACTTGAATTAAATGCCTTTGCGAAATTACCCAGCTATAGTTATCACTACTGTGGCGTGCTTGAAGTAATAAGTATTGTTTGTGGGTCTTTAGACGCCGTGTTAGTTTCCCTACTTGGTGGCTGCCTGTTTGATTCTCGCAAAGTAAAGTAGGCTTTTGTGCGAGCACTGAACTTACTTCAAATTGTTCGCAGTTGTTGTTTCCAACAGAGTAACTTTTAAATTAGACAGCAACTATTGAATCAAATACACGCAGCTAACAACGGAACATATGGAATAAGAAAAAACGGTTCGATATGGTTTTTTGTTTGTTTTTTTTTTTTTATAAATATTTAAATTTTTAATATATTGTATTTAGTTTGTAATGTAAAGGCCAAGTGAATTATGTTTTTTTGGTGGAGAGATGGCGGCAATACGGATGAAATTGTCGTCAGTCTGCTCATAAGGTTCAGGAACAGGACTTTGTAACTTTGCAGAGAAAAATATGATGGCCCCAATGCAAGATGATTGACAATTTATCTAACTAAGTCCAGTTAGAGGATTTGTGCTTCATTCATAAAATTCATGTCTTACCTTATAATAAACAAGGGAAATCTGATATAATTTACAGTTTAATAATGAAAAATTCATATAGGAAGTTTGAAATATCTAGTATTTGAAAATCAACAATCAAATCTGGTATAATTCAAAATTGAATAATGAATAGAGAGTCCGTATTGGATGATTAAAATATTTGTGCGTCGTTTCGCTTCCATCCCAGTTCACAGTTCGTTTCGCTTCCATCCCAGTTCACATAATAATCACTTCTTTTTCTTGTAAGCTGCAGACCTTTGTTTTTTCCCCTTTCTCTTGTGGTTCTGCATTACTCATACGAGAATTTTTCTTATAATATTATCTGAAAATTATAAATGGATTACATCCCTAATAATTATATAACGATATTATTGATATAGATTTTCTTGAAATAAACAGAATTGAATACAAGGATGTAATATTTAATATTAAGCATTGCATAGGTACATTGATTTATTGAATTATTAACTAAATATGTTCTAAATGAATAGGCCAACTAACCAACACATATGCGGATTTTAAATATTATGCACTAGGTGCTTTTATTTTTAAATTTAAATTACACTTTTGGAGAAGTGTAATGCTTTATCTGGACTAAACCGTACTTAGATCATACTCTATTTTAAAGTACACTTTAAATCATTAAAGGCACGTTTTAATTTTACTATTGCTACGGCCCTATGTCTACAACTCCCATGCATTTCTCCAAAATAAAGGTACAACGATGTCAAAAATTGTATTAAACTATGGCAAATGTTAGATTGAATATCACACAGTATAACTGCATGTACATACGAAAGATAGTGGTGATGAGTGGTAAATTAATTTTTTATAAAATGCCTTTCCAATGACATGTCATACAAAATTGATTTTTTTTTTCGGACATTCTATCAATTTTTCAGGTATGTCGATACAGAGGTATACTGTGACTCAATCATTACTAAACGTTAACAACAAGAAGCAAAGACAAAAATGCAATTTATGTAAAAGTGATCAGTATTGGCTACTTCAATGTGCTTGTCCGCAACAGTTTGAAAGGGTTACCAAATATTTTATTCAGAATTATTGCTTATATATTTATATATATTTATAAACAAATCCATATATATATAGGTCTCTGGACATATTAATAATAATTTTTTATTCTCATTGGTCTGCTGGGAAATACTGAAGTTTCATATATCAAGAGTTGTATTTTGTTCTTGGAGTAAATCAAAAATACAAATCAACATTTTGCTCAAAAAGTAATAAATTTGTACTACTTATAATAAGAACCGCTGAATAAATATTAAAGAATTATTCAGATAATCTTTTTTAATTTGAAGGAATTGAAAATATATTTCCATATAATTAACAAAATATATTTAACTCATGCAATTGTTTGGTTTCATATAAGTTTATAATAAAGCAACAATGTTAAATTATTATGTTTATACCTAGTTTGTTTGTGGGCACATGCATGCGTGTGTGTGTTCTACATTGTTTAGTATTATTTATATACTACAATTATTTCGGACTGAGGTAATAAGTCTTTTAAATTGAATAATAGAGCAGCATTAAAAAAAGGGTTCGTTATTGTAAACCAATTGGTTTAGTGCTTTTTATTTTTCCCAAACTCCTATCTGTTAGTAAATATATCTATTTTATCCACACATAATAGAAATTTCCTAGTATCTCATTGCTAATTCGAAATAACAGTTGAACATCATTATATATATGTGTATGGTTACGACTGTTCCATATACTTATTAAAACATATTTTTATTATACAGTATTATGAACATTCACTACCAGATAATACTTCAAGCGTATTTTCTACATTTAAAATCATTACATTTATAGTATTTGAAACGACATTTACAATAAAAATTGAACTTATTGCTCTTTTATACATAAAAATAATAAAAACTTAAAATAAAATTAAAATAATTCCAATTCTAGAAAAGTCATTAATATGATGATCGTGTTGAATAACCTTTATTTATTAACTAATTATTAAGTAATTTGAAGTCAAAATAAATAAAAAATCCCCATTTTATATGGTTTGCTATTTAATATACAACGATGCTAAAATTTCAATTTTAACCATAGCAAACTTTTATTTTATTACATAGCATCCTGCTCTGGTCTTGTAGAACAGTACCAAGACACACTATGTGCGAAAATAATTCAGTTCGAGCATTTTCAGCGCTCCATCGCTCATTTAAGCGCATATGCATTATGCATATAGACCAATATTTTATTTCGAAGGGAGTAGACAGTTTTAAAGCTATAACTAAAGGCTGAACGGTATACAGCTCCGGTTCATCTTCCAAGCGCTGTATTGATATCGGCTAGGATATAAGTGAAGCAGTTAGGCAAATAGACGCATCAACATTAGTTTATTGCAGCCAGTACTAAGGTTCAAATTTTAATTGGAACGGATTTTGTCAACGAATGTACTTACATTGAACATGAAAAATATAAACGATGCAGTTGGAAAACTTAAATTTCTGATACTCCCATGAAACTAAAGTTTAAAATATGACTAACCTATGATAAGAAAATTCCCCAAAATGTCTAGAGAATAATCCGAATCAAAAGGGAGCAAACCAAGCAAAGCCCGTGAACGACGGCTTTGCAATATTACGGTTGAATTGTTACGCCCATGAAAAGTTCTATTTAGCTTATTATTTCCGTTAGTTTTTTCAATAATTTGTCCGCAATTTTTATTATCAAGTATATCATTTAAATGTTTTCCCATTGATGACATTACTATAGTAGATTCGTGGTAGGCTGCACTCACGAGTTTTCTTTAATTTCGCTCGAGATATGGCTCATTCCTTCTTCAGAATTCCCAAAGATTAAATTTCAAAAAAAAGATTCGTGGGAAACTGCGCAAGCAGTTTTTCCTTAATTTGGTCAATATTTATGCAAATATAACATAAATGAGATGGTGTGGGTACACGTGTGAAAATGTTGTGCAAATCGAGATATGCGTCATTCCTTCTCCAGAATTCCCAATTATGTAATTTCAAAACAAGATTCCTGGAAAACTGTATTGACAATTTGTCTTAAATTTTACCAATATACTCAAATATATGGAGAAAGTTGTGGATATGAAGATATGTCCAGATCCTTAACAAGAATTTCCAATGATTAAATTTGAAAAGGAGATTCCTGAAAATCTACAGACTGTTCTAGTGTGCCAATTAATTATTTCCTGAGATAACTACATGTATGAAGTTATATGGGTATATATTTCTCAGAAATCAGAAATACAATTTCCTTCATTTTTCGTCAGTGTTCTTTGATAATCCGTCCACAAGACCGTTTGCATTTTTGTTTCTTTTTAACGTATCATCTGTTTTTTTTTTTTATTTGTTATACAACCGATCTATGAGAAATTTGTGTTTTATCATGTTAGTGTTTTCACTACATTAAAATTGAACAATTGCTGTAGGGTTATTTTAAGCTAAGCCAAAGTAAAGGATGATGAACAATTTTGTTCACAAACTTTCTACCAAACGAATACGGTCTCAATTATTATTTTAGTGTCTTGCTTCATAATGTCACATGCTTTTGCTAACGTATCGCGTTTTCTTGTCAAAATCAACGTTTTGGTTGGGTCTGGTAAATTGCCATTAAACATTGATAGGCTAATACTACGTATCTCGCTAATTGAGTACAGCCTATTTGTGTTTGTTAACTTTCTTTTATTCATTTTTTTAATAAGCTTAGTAGTTTTATAGTAAAAGTTTACTATTGTCCAGTTTCATCTTAATTTTATTCATCGAATAATTTATTCGTTGACATTTTCTCCAAAATTTTGTGTCTTTAGGGTTATATATATATTATTGGAACTATATTAGGAGCCTAGCTCTCTATGCACATTATAATATGAATAATTAATTAATTAATAATATGAATAATATGGGATTGTATTTTGATTCCCTGAATACAATCTAGCGCGATTGTAAATTGTTCTATTATTTGTATTTTTTTAGTTATTTTAATGATATAATTACTTGGCAAGAATTTCATTTTTTCTTTATTTATAGCCGTTTTTTGGTTATTTTTTATATATTTATTTCCATCAGTCATAAACCGAAGGTATTATTGGTTTGTGTTAACAATATAATGCATAAAAATAATCATATCCGACTATATGTTTCTTGGAGACATATCCCTAGTATCAAAACATAAGGCTAAATACCAATATCTATCGGTCTGCGAGCACGATAACTAATTTTCGAGCTGGAGTAACGAAAATCTGTGTGTTAACATATTTTGTAAAACAAACTCAATTGAATTCGTGAACTGTCCAAATGGGTCCAGGATTTCTGGTAACTCAAATAGAACATTTGATACCCATTGCACGATTATAAGCATAAAATCCAAGTATTTAATAAATTAAAGAATTTGAGCAAAATCCGTTTATAAATACGGGGGCTTCCCACAAGCAGAAAAGCCGGAAGCACCATCGCATTGTACTGGAATTTGATATGAATGCATTTTTAGGCTAATGTCAAAGTGCAAAAAATTCTGAGTACCTCCCATAGAACGTTTATTGTCATATTATTCTAGGATACGATTTGGCTTACTTGAGTAAATACCCCTGTTTCATAGAAAGTTACTGAAATTTCGCGTTCTTATAATATTTGAATGCTTTTATTAATTGAATGAGTGATGGGTATTATGTAGTCGGTTTAGACCGTCAATTACATCAATCTTGTTTAAAATTAATTTCGCTATTTTTTATATTATTTTAAAATTAAGTTTTTTTTGCTTATTTATTTTTATATTATTTTTATATTTATATTGAATTGAACTTGAAAAAATAGTTTGTTCTCTTTTTTTCTTTGGTTTTTAATTTTTGCGTATTATTGTTCAAATTTTTTTCTAATTTCCACAGTTCTCAATGCTTTCTTATGGTATCTTAATAAATTGCGTATCTTAATTTTTTCCTTTGCTGTCAATTATTTTACAGAAGATGCAAATTATTTTTTCGTTGTGTTCAATTGATTATTTTGATATTTCGAAAATTAGTCCGAATACCAATAGTAGGTGAAATACTGCTCTTGAATTTTGCACGCTACATTTTAATGAATCTTGGTATAGAATTTAACTTTAAACTAAAATTAGCATTCATATGTACGTAATGCTAATTTGATCTGGAGGATGCAAAAAAGACCTAATGTCATCAGATTGAATATATGAAGCGTAAAAGACACTGAAGAATTTAATACCTTTTAATATCTGAATTATGAAATTGAGTCAAGACGTATGAAGCGAACAATGCTACAATGAAAACTTTCCTAATCTTAAAAAAAAAAAAAAACATGAAGCAATTTCACATTTATGAAGCTGCACCACGCATGTGATCCTGATTTAAAGAAGATATTTAAACCACACATACAGGACAAAGACCGAAGAAAAAGGAATGGCTAAGCAAGAGTTCTATGGGGAAGGCTTATTGCATTATTAATGCTGAGTGTTAATACAAAATTTGCAAACATAAGAAATTCCGCATCAGTGAAGTACTGAATTGAATAGAAAATCAAATGAGTCGTGGTCGTTTCAGTTTCAACAACACCACTGGGTTGATTACCGTTAGTCTATTTAAAATTGTATACAAAGCTGTGCCCGATGCTGCTCCCTTCCGAACCAGTGATCCTGAAATACATCTAACTGTTAGAATTTTGTCGAAGTAACACGTGCAATACGCAATATACAAAATCCTAACGGATCCCAATTGGATTTAGCGACTGGTTGGAATAGTAGCAGCGTGTGCATCCCTTTCTAATGTCTCTTTCTGAGACATTATGTAATTATAGGCTTAGCAAAAATCATGAAATATAAAAAGCAAAAACAAACAACACAAATTATTTTTAGATTTTTTGAGCGAATTAAATAAATAACTCTCATTTAAATTAAAACAAAAAGCTTATTAATAAATTGACTTAAAATTAAATTTAAAAATTAAATTTAATGAAAATTATAATAATGTAAATTCAAAAAAAAAAAAAAATATATATATATATATATATGGGGTATGGGTATGACGTTCAATGCCGCGGTTGGTGTAGTGCTCAAAGCACCGGTGCATTCCTCTGAGCTCACGCAAATGGTTTGAATTAGGTTTTTTTTCCGACAGAGTTCCACACCGTAGAGCAGTATTGGTCTCACGATGGAGCACCAGTTCATAAGGTGATGTGCAAGGTCCCTGGTAGTACTCAACATCTTACAACATAAATACATGGCACATACAGTGTTTCTCACTATTTTCTCGCAATTCATTTTTTTGGGAGCTATGCTTTCGAATTTTTTAAGAATGTTGTCAACCAAAAATTGCCATAAGATCCACTGCCACAATTTTTCTCGATACCAAGAATCAATTGGTAGAGTGCTCTGAATACTACGTTAGCTGATAGAGTGTTGGAGCCCATGCTGTGCCTGATATGCACCTATTTTATTTTCCGCTGTGTTTTTAGCATGAAGGAGTTCTGGCTGATAGTACACTAATCTTTCGAGGAGACATGACTCTCTTACATGCCCTCGGTATGAATACAACCCGTGCCTCGCTCCAGCCAGCCGATACATTGCAGGAACACACTTCGCTCAAAGCAAAGGTATCCGTAGTCCGAGAATGATGGTATCGTTCTAGTCTGTTCCCATTGTCTTATTGTATGGAATTATATTTAGTACATTTCTCAAGAAAATATGTTGGTTGGTCCTCTTGATTTTCTATAAGTATTTTAGTTTGTAACATAAAGTTAAAGAGAAACTCGGCCCGGTTATTTATGTCACTGCTCCCTCACACCGTATGGTTCGCGTTTGCATCTGCTCCGATAACATTGGCTCGTGTCTTGAATTTGGAGCAGGCTACCCTCAGATGATGCTGCCATATTGTGGACATAGGATGTGTTATGCCAGTCCATAAAAGGCAATTTGGAAATTTGTTATTGACGATAAAAATTTATTTATAGAATTTTAAACGGATAAAAATCATGGATTAATCATAAATTTCGACTGCAACACCAGATCGATTCGGTAAAAAGAAAGTGCTGTGGGTCTAGTAGGCCCTTAAAGTAGTGCAGTGCAATGAAAATCTTTTAATCGGTACCGACAAGAAAAGATCAATATGAAGCATGCAGTGATTGAAAAATTACCAGAATACTCGGCGAAGTAGTTTTACTCTATAATGCACGTGACCAAAAATTAAGATTGGTTAAGGATACAATCAAAGCAGAAGATGTTTACCAGACATGGAATCCACAAATGGTCTGAAAGATGGGGAAACTAAGAAGCTTATAATGCCCAATATTTACAATATTATTCCATTCCCATCAAAAATGTGTTATTTTCACAAAAACGCTCAGTACATACCGGTACCGCTTGTACATAATATTTGCATTGTGTGTGTGGATTACTGAGTAACAAAGCCATCACTATGCTCTACAGATTCAATTGTGTGAGTTGAAGAATGTTTGATAGTTGACTCCTAATATTTCGTACTGGAGAAATAAGCCTAATTCTTTTAAAAATAATAATGAATATTTTTGTTTATCAATGTTGTTCACAACTATATTAATTTTTATACACACAAGATAAGAATGAAACTCAAGATATAAATTTAATCTTTACGTTTACATTTAATTTTATCTATACATAAAAATATGTAGTTACTTTGTTATCTTAATTAATATTGAAGTCAAGTTGTTTTTAACAATATTATTACAATGAATACAGCCAAAGAACAGCGATGAATGTCATTTCTATATCGAAACACTTTTTCGACGAAAATTATATTCAACAAAATTTTTTAGAAGTATTAAGGTATACAAATATTAACCTACTTTATTAATTATTATTATATATTATGTAGAAACGCATGTAAGAAAGCATATGAATTGTAGATATATTTTAATAATACTGAATAAAATACAAAACAATTAATTATTAGATTGTTCGCAAATAAAAGCAATTATTATTTCAAGCAAAAATAATACGATTCATCAATAGCGTTTTTCATTTATTATTATATTTTAATCTTTATAATTCATTAATTTATGCATACAATTATTCTACATTGTTCTTACTATTGTGATTAACAGAAAGTAATTTAATAATTTAGTATTATTATCTCACAATAATTTAATATCATGTTATTACCGTTCTTTGACATGGTTTTTAATATAAAATTGCATTTTAATTAGTTTATATAATCGCTAACATTCAGTTAATGCCATATTCGACTTTATGAGCACATGAATTAAATTTAAAACTTCAAAAGTAAATTTTACATCGTTTTTAGAGCAACTTATTAAACCAATATGAATTGTTAAAATTTTGGTTTTGTATTGCATTCAAAATAGAACTTTCTGTATAAGTAAGTGAACGTTTCACAGCTCTTATGTTTTTTGTACAGTCGGTTTTATTGAACTATCCCTTTGAAATAAACTTTAAATTAAAATTTTTATTGAAATATACTTACAGCTCTTATAGGCAGAGTGAAATGTTAACCACAGCATAATACAGTATATACACATATGGCAAATCGAGAGAGCGTCCGAAAAAATCCACTTTTTATGACATTTCATGGGAGAGGATTTGGTATTTCATAAAAAATTACTTCCCCACACATCGACATCGTAGCCTTTTTCAAAATTTTAAGATTTGTATGCAGTTACACTGTTCCATCACAGCTGTGTGATCATGCTGTGGTGTGTGATATAAAATATAGCGTTTGCCATGGTCAAATATAATAATTGACATCGTTGCATCTATATTTTTCAAAAATGCATATAAAATAACATTTCAACTATAAATATATTGTTTTTTGAATTTAATAATTAAAAGCCAAATATTACTTTTAATACCTTCATAAATAACTAATTTTATTATGAAGCAAAAATTATGAGCCAAATCATGGCATCTGTGCACAACTAAATACTAAATATTTAACTTTAAAATCCAATGAAATTTTATCAGGTGTATTTTAATAAGATTTGCATTTACTCATTACCCATATAATTTATTAATAATTCTCAGTGTTCGGTCACGATAATTTTATTAGAAAAATATGTAATTCTAATATAAGTTACGTACACTTTGTTATTTCATGGAATTATCTTTTTAAAACTTGTAAAATAAAATATAGCTTATGAATGACATTTCAATGCCAATTTAGTGGTTCCTAATAATATAGCTTAGTAGACTAATAATTTATAATTTTTCGAGAATTGCCAAGAGCGACAAATCTATTTGAATTTTCGGTTTACGCCACGATCAGAATACAGCTCTGGAAGTATGATAATTTCGAATATTCTAGTTGGCCTATCAGAATAAAGAATTGCTAGACCGAAACCAATTTTCTAGTTTATTCGGCAGTATACAGTTGCATTTTTACGAACTTAAATGCCCTGCATATACTAAGTGTTGAGTATGTGTGAACGTATATATTACTTGCAAATAATAATTACATTCTTTAAATATGCAATCTGTAACTCTTAAAATAACAATTAGATTGAATTGGTTTTATTTATCCACTTATTTGATCATTATCGTTCTCAAATATACGTAGTATATTACAAAAATTAAGACATACATTGGTGTACAAGTATAGATATGTGTATTCCCTATATTTTACCAAATGTTAAATAAAATAACTAAATTAAAAAAATTATGTCAACAATTGTTTTAAATTTTAACAATTTTTTTTATACACTGTACCACTGCTTTTAATTTTGCGCAACGTACACACAAACATATGTAGTTAGGGTATCTTTTTCAACATGTGGTCTTGTGTATGTTATGTGATCAAATATAGTGAAGTTAATGCAATGGTAGATATATTGATTCGAATTGCGGAAAAAGTATAAAAGTGTATATAATATATTTATACCAGATTTTAAATATTTCAATATTGGTTTGTTTAAACAAATATTGACAAACACAAACCAAAATTGATAAAATCACATTATTATTTTTCAATAAATGAATTTGTTGCATTTCGATATAGAACTCAAATAATGATTGATATCTTTACAATTTCGGAATAGTTAAGGTTAAATAATTAAAATAATATTAAATTCTATTACACAAATTTTTTGTTACTAATTAAATGATATACAGACTTAATATTTTATATGCTAAAAAGTATTAACTAATTAAAAAAATTATTCGTTATATATGCTAATTTTTATAACCATGTGCCATATAGCATGTTGTATAGAATAACATCAACAAGATAAATATGCGAAAAATTGTCGAAGAATGCGATGGCGCGCAATGATTCTAATAAGGTTATGCTGATAAAATAAGAAGCACAGAAGAATGGACAAATGAAGGAATATCCGTTAATCGGATTTGTCTATTCCTCTGTACATCTCTATTTGTGGCAGTATTTGGCCCTTTCGCACTAATGGGAAAATATGAGATATCAGTGTCTATACTGTATTATGCTGTGGTGCCAGTAGTTTGAATAAACGAAACAAAAAAGAAGCACTGGCAACAGTTTGGTTTTTTATTTATTAAAAATATGAATGTTATACGTAATGGGCAAACTCCCGTGTCGTGTTTTTTTACTTTAATACTTGCGTTTTAATTTTTTTCACCACGAACAAATTACATTATGAAATTTGTTTTTATATTTTTATTATTATTATTTTTTTTTTTTAATGGAAATACGAAAAAACATATACCATTTTAATGATTAATACTCTTTTTGCTNGGAAATACGAAAAAACATATACCATTTTAATGATTAATACTCTTTTTGCTTAATGAATATTCTCCTCTATTATCTTTGAGCTTCATTTGCGTAAGAATGAAGGTAAAAAAAAACAATATCAAATCGATATTAAAAAGAATTCTTTTCTGCTTAATTTTAAAAGCCTCTGACGGACCTAACGAATTATTTAAATCTTAAATTTTATTTAATTTTTCGTTTGATTTTCTATATTTAATTTTCGTGCCATGAGGGAAAAACTATAATTATCAATACATTTCCATTTAACTCGCGTATACAGCGCCGACGCTATCTCAACTATTGCAATTAACATTCACCATTCTCATCCATGTTTTCAGTGTTAAAGAAAGTTCCGTCTTACTGTTCAATTCATTGCAAAGTATTTGTATTCGAAGTTTCTTGTATTATTAGTTATATTTCCGAAATAATTTTTCTTGTCCATAATCAATTTATAAATTAACAGTGGTATTGCTTGATAAAACTAAAGTTGCTTAGAATTTCAATTCTTGTGAATATTTTCTAGGTGAAGGTATAATTAAGAGAGAACTATACTTGAATTTAATAAAGTATGGTAAACTCCAATAAATGTAGTATGTCTATGGTTAAATTAAATTTTTGAACTTCTTCAGTAGTAAATACATAATGCCAAACGATTTTTCCAATTGTTTATTTAAAATTAGTAAAAATGTAAGTATCTCAATAGATATTTCAAATTTACATTTCGGTAGCTCCAGCTCATTTGTTTTATTGTTTAAATTTTATTAATCTCTACAATTTTCTATTTCTTTATTATTTACTAGAACATGCCTATTTAGGTCATTCGTGACTGATTGAAGATTCTTATGTACGTTATTTAATGATTTTATATTTTCTCTGAATCTTCCATTTTGTTTTTTACTTCACTTTTAATTCACTTTGAATATTTGAGTATTGCATTAAATTCCCATTGTTTTTATTTAAATATGATTCGTTATCGGTTCTTCTTCACCTTTTAGGGAAACGTATCCCGTGTCACTGTTAAATCTCTATTTAAAATTGTAGGCTGGTATATAAGCGGTTATAATTAAATTTTCAATTGCAGTTTAGAAAATCTTAGTAATTTCGGTAAAATATAAAACAGAATATCTGTCGGGTACCTCCCATAGAATATTTTCTCCGGATTTCACGATAATAATTATAAAACGAAACTGGTTTATAAAATTGAACGGACCTTTTGCGTGGACGTATATTTCTGTTGATGGCATAACATTGCACAATTTGATCAAAATCGGT
>JXOS01117768.1:0-10025 GCA_001015075.1 Cirrula hians
TATTTTTAATTAATGTCTTATACTTACTGCTGTGAATTATTAATTTTTTGTATGTATTTTTTTTTTTTTGCATACTGAATTCCGTTAAATGTAATTGTCGCATTTGGCTAACTTTATTTCATAACATTAAATGTTACTTGAAAATCAGCATGATTTGCTTAATAATTGCCTTTGCTTTGGCAAACGAACTTCAGCTCGTAAAAGAAGTACAACGGTCGTCAGGCTGTTCATTTCCCTATCATCTGGTTTGAGTCTGGCAATTTGTTTGTGTGGTTTATAAATAACGGAATAGCAGTCAGCATGACATAGCAATTTTCGTGTCTTACCGTTGACAAACTACGAATGTGTGTGTAAATTAAATGCCAAGTTGATGATTTGTCATCGGGCATGCAATCTGCGCATTCGTATATTCAATCTGCTGAATATAATGAATTAATAAGTTAACAGAAAAAATAAATGTTTGTAAAATAATATTTTTTTCCGGTTTGTGCCCATCAGTCATTTGACCGTGGGCATAAACGGTTTGTGCAATATATGTAATGCATAGAAATAATCCTTTCTGACTGCATGTTTCTTGGAGAGTTGCTAAAACTATCTAAAATTGTTTGAGTGACGTCCATCTATCCGTCCGTCTATCTTTGACGACGATAACATGAGTAATTTTTTTTTAATATATCGCTGAAATTTGGTTATTGGGTGTATTTTTTATTAAGTGAGGTCAAAAAGTGAGTTTGTAAAATTGCTTCCAAAATCTAATGAGCATGCATAGAAAATTTATTGTATGTTACACTTTTTAATAAAACTTTTCATCGGTCCATTATTTCGCACATCGACTCGGAATGTGCAAAATCTTTTTTTGTTTTTGTTTTATTACATTAAGTTTTAAATAGTTGTTGAACCTCCAAATTTGGGTTGAATCGGCCGAAAAATTCAGGTACATCTAGTACAATGTCGTTATAAACACATACTTGCGGAATCCACCATTTGGAGATGTTTTGAAATGGGTTCTCAAGGAACTGTTCCCCAATAATCATGAAGAAGATTGAGGATGAATTTGATTTAATAAATTTATGCACATGAATTTCAAATGAATAAACAGAGAGATTTAAAATTTAATTCTACAGCTTAAGTACTTAGCAGATAGTGTGCTATGTGCACTGCAAGAATATGTGCGGACAGTAATAGTTAAGTTTATAAGAAGTTCTTGGCGTGGTGGTTGAATGTTACAAGATTTCCGTCTCGCCTTCCCACCGCACTTACAACAGAATTAAAAACTATGAACACTTCTTGCAATACAAGTTTTGATCGCATTGTAAAATGTGATACAGGTTAAACTATCTAAGACTTCTAAAGGAGAGAGGCGAAAGCCTTTATGGCTTTTTGACAGTCGGAAGCATTTTTTGTTTCATCCATTAAATGCATTCATTGCCATCGCTCGATTAAAGTGTATGCATTTAGAATTGAGGAAGATATCCGACAAGGTCTTCTTAATAGTTTGCTCATTACTTTGTAGATTTAATTATTTTTATTTATTTTTTTTTTTTCAATTTTAAGGGTCCATTACTATCATTCTACTGTTTTACTGAATTTACCTACCATGATATACACATCGTCAATGAAATTGGGAAAGTGTTTATTAGTTTTATCGGTAAGTTTGTAATACCTAGAAGCAGTAATCAGCGACAAAACCAAATAAATATTGATATGATCAGGATCACCACATGAATTGATCTAGCCATGTCCATTCGTGCGTAGATAAAATATAGAAAAACGGACTTGAGCTAGATTTACGAAATAATACACACAGATTCGATGGAAAAATATTAGTTCCTAGTTTGAATTTGTTAATGGAATTTCGCAATTAGGTTTTTGCCTCTACAGTATTTTGAAAATAACATGATTGGATAAACATTTACCAGTAGTTCCAGTACACATATGTGGTCCCGATAAAGCAAAATTAGCCACTGTAATCAATTAAACTTAACTAAATCTCGTTATTGAGTGGACATAAATATGATCAATGTGCGTATGGGCATAACTGATTGTAATCAGAGGTATCTCAAATATACCTTAGTGATCTGAAAAGAGAAACTAAAACTAATTTGGCCTTTAAAAATTAATCGAGTTCAACGAAATTTTATAATTGAGTAAATATAATAAAGATCAATGTATGCACTAAGAATGGACATGATTGGATGAAAATTAGAAGTATCTCTAATACATCTTTTTGGTCTGAAATGAGAGCTTTCAGCAAATTCAAGCAAAACAACTATTCTAAATATTTCGACCTTAGCTGACTGTAACAGTCTTACTTTTTTTTTTTTGTTTCGTAATTTTTAACATCCATTTCATTCATACTACCAAGAATTTACTTATTATGGTATACACATCGTAAATGAAGTTGACAGAATGTATATAATTTTCACCACTGGAATTGCTCTAGTCCATTTGTTCTTGTGGCATAAGCAAAAGTCGCAAAAGAAGCCTTAAGACACAGTTACAAGATTTGGCACACATATTCTATGAAGAAATATTCGATCAAAATTAGAATTTACTTAAATTTTTTACTTAGGCTACTACAGCCGTAAGAGTTAATATTTTTCAATAAAATTTTGTTTTTATGTAGGATATTATGGCATCTTAGCATTGTGCATGATGGTATGAAAATCAGGGGTACCTTTAGTGGATCTATGTGGCCCCAATAGGAATTTGCTTCAATAAACATTTTAATTCAACGAAATAAATTATTAAGTGCGTATTAACATAATCGAAGTGTTTAACAAAAATACGCATGATTGAACGGCAATCAGAGGTACCTTCGATACACCAATGTGGGCCTAATAGGTGGTTTTAAGTCAAATTAGTTACAAACAGTATTTAAATTTAAATAATTTTCATTATTTTGTAGCCATGAATATAATAAATGGACATGATTTGATGAAAATCCATGTGGTCCCGAAAGTGGATTTTTTTTTGCGAAATTTCATTATTCATTTCAACTGAATATAATGAGTGCGGATACTAAAAATAAATGATTGGATGAACGCCAGAGCTTTCCCCTAGAGAAGTATTAGGTCCAATAATTATTTTCTGTTAACTAGGAAAAACCTTTTTTTATTTTCTTGGAAGCTGAACCATTCCATATTGTTACTCCTCCATACTGAACACTTTGGAAGCGACCTACTGTACATCCCACTTTCGGCTTGTTGAGTAACTTCCTATCTTGGTTTGATTTCTTCATCATAGACATATAAAGTGTGTGAAGAAGCAGCTATTTCGTGCATCTTTTGCGACAATAAGAACATATTGATGTATACTTGCTAATTTGTAGATAATTTGAGAAGTAATATGTCCGTTTATTCTGTTTCTATACATTCTGATATAATTTGCATATGCTGTACTGATGCCAAACTGATGAGTACACTGTCTTGACAGCGGTAGTGAAGGTAAAGCCGAAAGAGTATTTTTGACAGACTATAATGGCAGAAGAGAGCACTTCTGTTTGAAAATACCTACGCTTACCATTGCGTTGTGGCCCTAGATTCTGGCTGCGTTTGTTATAGTTGCTTATTAAAAATCATACAATATGTTTCAGTTTGTATACCCATAGACTGAGGGTATTGTGGGTTTGTGCAAAGTATATTATGCATACAAATAACCATTTACGAATATTTGTTTCTTGGAGTCAAAAAATAAGGCGAAAATTGTTCTAAATAGTAATAACAAGTTCGTTAACCAACATAAAATTGTGCAACCACCTAACATAGAACGTTTACTCCCGATATCACAGAAGTGAGCATAAAAGCCGGGTGATTTATCGCATTGTACAACAATTTGGTATTGAAGCATTTAAAGGTTAATGCCACAAAATTGCACAATTGAGCAAAATGGGTTCAGATACCCTCTATGAAACGTTTCGCAATTTTATGAAAATTGGCATAAAAGCCAGGAATGGATCGAAGGCAATTGAAGTTCGGTATGGAATACTTTTGGGACCTTGGCATAACATTGTAAAATTATAGCAAAACCGATTCATAACTTGCGGTACCCTCATAGAACGTTTCCTCTTGTTTTCCTGGGAATTAGCATTAAAGTCAAGTGCGTCTTTATAGATTACGGAGATTCGATATGGAAGCATTTTTGTTTAAACTTAAAGAAGAAAAAAAATTTATATATTCAATTCAAATGAATGTTGGGTATTATGCAGTCGGGCCGTTTTTTGAATGGATGCTCTGATATTTGGTATATTATAGCATATGGCATAATATCATATGTTTTCATCGTGTTGAAAATTTGCAAATCAGTACAAGAAAATCGAAAAAAGCAGTTGTGGTATTTTATTTCAGAGACATGATCGAAAACTGGTTTGGCATAAAAAATGGATTTATTTGCAGACAAGCATCAATTTCAACTGCAAAACCAGATCGATTTGGCAAGAAGACAATGCTGTGTGACTGGAGGGACCAGAAAAGTTTACTAGCCACGATCTCTTAAAAGCAAATAGGACGTTTAATACAGAACGCTGCCGAGAAGAAACGATCAATTGGTATTGATCGAAAAGCAACCAGTATGGCAGACATCGGAATGTAATTTTTGCCCCTGACAACATACCAGCACACAAAACAAACTTGGTTCCGGATACAATCGAAGTTTTTGGCTGGGAACAGTATTCGGCAGACTTGGCTCAATCCCTTCAACATTTATTGTCATCAATAGGGCAAGCTTGATGTGAGCTGCACTTGAATTCCTATGAGGAAGCCGAAAATTGTTTGGTACTAATTACGAATCCACAATATGTCTAAAAGAAGGGAAAATTCTGAAGCTATAAATTCGCAATACTTTGGAGAAATGGTCTTTGGTTTTGCCTTAAAAATTTGTGTTTTATTTTCACAAAAACCGCTAATTTTATACTGATACATCATTACATACATTAGTATTCAGCTTAGGAATCGCCATGTCCCTTTGTATGTCTGCGAGATATCAGCTTAAAACTGTGTTATAGAATACTTTTTAATTTCCCTTCAGTGCATTTGTAAAATTCAGTCAAGCTTCAGAATGAAATTCTCTCTGCGAATTCATTAGTCATAAATCATTATTTGTGCGCTAAATAAATATATAAATGGCAAAATATTCACATTACTCTTTTCAATTTGTAAATTTCCCTAAAGTTATGCAGTACATATTAGGAGTACAATGATCACGCCAGTTGTCCTCGGTAAAGAAATTTCTTGGTAAAAATAATACTTTATATATCATATACTTTTGTTTTCAAATCTTATATTTAGTTTTAAATTGAAAAAGATTGTATGACAATTATAACTAATATTAATATTTATTTATTAATTTATTTTGCATCACTATGAAGATATTGATGATAGTTTAAATCTAACATTTATATTACCAGTTGAACTGAATAAAGTAGTTAGAATTTTACCACAAAATGATATGATAATTTATCTAACTGAGCGAATATTAATGAAAGAAAATAGAATTTTAAGCAATTCGTTTCAGAGTCATAATAAGTATAGCATGAAAATAGAGATGAATTAATGCAGGGATAAACTTTTCAGCTGCAACCGGAATAAGACCGTGATAGAATTACAAATATTAAATACAAATTATCAAAGATTCAAGTAAAAAAGTTACAGTCGGCTAACGCCGACAGTGAGATACAAAAGTTACAAAGTGTTAAGTCCAGAGAAGTCACAATAATGAAGTTAGAGATATCTCGGATTTTCATCCACACAGGTTTGTTTTTGGTTCACCCATAGGTTTACTGGAGGTATCTCCAATTTTCATCCAAACTTGCCGATTTTGGGTACACACATTATTTGTATTTAATATCACTCAAAAATGGAACTTCGTTGAATTTACTAGATGATTGTGGCTCATTTTGGTTAAAACCCTGTTTTCGGATCGCATATTTGTACTGGAGGTAGCTTAAATTTTCATGCAATCGTGCCGATGGAACACGATTACATGCAATGATAATTAATCTAATTACTAAATTTTATTGCAAAATATCAACTCTGAAGGATGCAGAAGCGCTAAGGCCCCAATTCAAAATAAAGACGTGTCCAATTTCGAACTAAGTTCTACCAAATTCCCGTAGATTATATGTGCCGAATTTGGTAATATATATAATAAATAGCACAACGCGTTCTCTATAGAATTTGATGATGGACAGTTGGACGGACGGAGAACGCTATATCGAATTCTGTGTTGATGCTGATCATATGGGTTTATAATTTGTTAGGTGTCCGATCGGTCGTTCTAGGTGTTACAAAAGTATGGCCAAAAACAATGTACACTTAAGCAATTTCATGGGCAATGTGTATAATTTATATATATATTTTTATTTTATTTATACGATAAATATTGCGTCTACGTTGCTAGTAATTAACTGCTTAGGCAAACGGTTTGAGTTTTCATTGCATACTTTCAGGGTAATTTAATCGTTTCATGATATTTGGCCTCGAGCATTAAACAAACGCTCCTTTTATATCAAAAATATTTTGACAAGTACCCCACATTATTGTCATTTTTAATCACAAAGAGTGTTTTCGGTTCGTCAGTAATTTTGACAAGCATAACAAAGCACACTAAACGTTTTTTGTTTTTTTTAGCAAAATATTTCCGTCCAGGCATGATATAAGTTATCACTTTTAGAGCAGGTTTCGTGGCTATGAACTTTGTAACCGGAATTTGAAATAAATAAAATAAAATGATATAAGTCCTTGCCAATTCTTATGGTTCCCCATTTTTATTACCAATTTTCGTTATGGATACAGTTTTCACTATGGTACAAATACTGAAAATAAATGTTATATGATTTTTGTTCCGCACTTTCTAGAAACATGCTATGTATTGTTCGATTAAACTTCCATTGGTGGACTTCAACCGATTATGGGCTGTATTTAAAACATGTCAGTAGACTTACAAAATAAATATAAATAATTAGGTCTTGTTTTTCAGGCATGACGAGGCTTATATCAGAGTTTTTAAAATATGTCAGTAGATTTACGAAATAAATACAAATAATAACGTCTTGTTTTGTAATCTTGACGTGGATAATATAAGTAAGGAAAATTATAATTTGCATGGATACAGTTTAATCAGTTTAACAGTTTAAACTTAAACATTCGATAGCAAAGGACTTGGTGAAAAGTTTGTTGTCTTTTCCACCAAAACAACAACGTCTGATATACATAAAGGTATAAAAGGAGTCGTAATTTCAATTTTTCAGGAGAAAAGGTTTTTCGTGCAACATTCTACTGCATTCAAGGAGTAAAGTGAATTTATTATTTTGAACTCCCTTGCTAATGATTCCAGTGCAAACTGTTTTATTTTTGTGTTGGTAATATTGTTAGTGACATCTGTGCCAAATTTTATTTGAATGTCATCATTAGGCATATGTTTTCAAAGCAACTAAAAGTGATTTTGGCAATTTTAAAAAAAAATTGATTTTGCTGAGCAAAGAAGTGTCATCCAATTTTGTTTCCGGTATGAAATTTCAGCTACGGAATCGTACAGAATGTTGCAGAGGGCCTTTGGTGAATCAACTATGTTACAGAAAAATGTTTATTAGTGGTACAAAGACTTCAAAGAAGGCAGAAAACGTGATGACTTGGAACGCTCCCGACTTCCATCAACGTCAACTGATGAGCAACACGTAAGGATAATCAAGGAATTGGTGCTCGAAAATCGTCGATTGACAATAAGAGACCTTGTTGATATAGTTGGCATTTCAATTGGATCAGCTAAAACAATTGTGAAGGATCATTTGGGCCTCAGAAAAATCAATACTCGTTTGGTGCCAAAAACACTCAATTTCTTCCTAATAATTCATGACTTTTTCCCCTGAAATCCACTCATATCATTCCAAAATCATCTTATTCACTTAACTTAGCTCGATATAATTTTTGGCTATATGCCAAACTCAAAAGACCGCTCCGGGGATACCGCTTTGAATCTCCTGAAGAGATTCAAGGTACATCTCTGCGCACTTTGAAGGCTATACCTGGAACCGAAGATTTGGCATGCTTGGACGAATGGAAAAACCGTTGGCATAAGTGCATTGTATCAGAGGGGGAATACTTCGAAGGAATGAAATTGATTTGGATAAATAAACAAATATTTTTCATTTAATAACAAAATTCACCATTGTTTTTGAACACAGTAAGTAGTATAATATTTATGTTATTTGTTTCTAACTCAAAGTCTTATCTTCATTCAAAATTGTTTGCTATTCGGCGTTTTCCCAATTTTTTCGTGGTATCATTTCTAATAATAAAATTATTATATCAGAATCATGGAAAGCACATTTTGAATGTTGCTTCTGACAGAGCATGGCCAACATATGCCCCGAGAGGAATTCTACTCTGCAGGAATTTTTTTAAGGCCTTGTGGAAATCAGCATTTTCTGGTAAAAAATTCGATATTGTCAAGAGGATGAAAAATATTTTGTTTGCTCAATAATATGATTTATACTATCTATGTACGACACATGGTAGAGCAACGTAGCAATATAAAAAGTAAGGCTCGTTCACAATAAATGTTCCTCACTGAGACATTTGTACCTCGAAGTTCACTTCATATCGGTACACCTATTATATAAACTTGTTAATAATGCGCTTAAGAATTCACAAACACTTTGTACTACTTACCTTTACCACATTCGTAAAAACTCAATTTAGTTTAATGTATATACCCTTTATGCCGATTATTCCTAGTATTAAACTGCAGTAGTAAAGCAGACATGTATTGGAATTCGATGAGCACGGCATACAGTTGCGATAGCAGAAGACTTAATGAAATACAGCACAAATGTGAAGCTTTGTTGAGTATTCATATTCAATGTTCGGGTTTCGTTGCCTGGCATCTAATAAATCTAATTTCAGTTCTATGACTTAAGCTTATTGCACACACATTCAGTCGGAAACATCAAAGGCATACCACTCGACAGACTCTGTAATTTCGGTTTTAATTAGCACACACACTGAATTATGCTTTAGCTTGTTTTACACTACTTGTTAGTTGCAGTGCGCCTAATAACATGCGCTATTCCAGCTAAATTCATTACCCACTCGGTATGCCATTGCGGCACAAACATATATACACACATACATACATACATAAACACTTGCATACAGCTTATAGTGCGTTAAGCGCCAAGCACAGATATTTCATATTTCCGTCCGAAGCATGCCTGCGCCTTTATACGCAGTGTTGTATGAGCACAAGTGCAACCATAAGATAATATAGATATAACACAAAAAGAAAGCTTAACCAATGTTTCGGAAATGGAAAAGAAGCAAGACTAATTCAATCTTCTCAATTAAGTTTGGCCGTTAACGCATACAACGTACATTACCAGCGCAAACAATGCCACAAGGATGATATCCGGAAATGAGATTTCCTGTAATGAAATTATTTCTTCAAAGAATAGCATTGCATTTAATGCAATTATGTGCATGAAGCATAACTGGAGGCCTTACATAATTTCAGTAGTTCAGCTAGCCTATGAAAACCACTTTGTACCGAGGTATTATTTACGAACAGCAACAACGTTTTAAAGCCCTGTTTTGCCTGGGAGGTCAAATTATTTCAAATTTTATTATTGGCCAAGCAAAGCTCATTTAAACTTGGATTTTAGTATGTGTGCTATGTGCCGATTCTATTTAAATTCTATCTAATTATATCTAAGTCGAAATGATACTAGCTATGACCGATAAAAAATGGAAACATTATGAATCGATATATTATTATCAAAATAAAAAAAAAAACGCACGCACAACAGGAAATATTCCAAATGACTGACCGATTTTGTTCAAATTGTAAAATATTATAGCAATGACCCAACATTTCGGGCAGCATAGTATATTGCAACCATTTTTGATGCACAAATTANACATTTCGGGCAGCATAGTATATTGCAACCATTTTTGATGCACAAATTAATCATAATTAAGAGGTCCCAGTAATAAAATTTCCATAAATTTGCTTACAACCCTCTTTTCGGACCA
>JXOS01117921.1:0-20627 GCA_001015075.1 Cirrula hians
AGCAATAGTTCATGATCAACATTATCGAAAGATTTACTAAAATCCACGTAAATCACATTAGTCAGCGGGCAAATGGTAAATTCTCCATTTACCAGTGTTGTAAATTTAAGTATGTTTTTATACGTTGATCTAACTACAAATACGTTGATCTAACCTATGCTAGTAAGGTGACACAACTGATTCGTTGGCATTAATGAGTCGGTCCAAAATTAAATACTGAAATAGTTTCGGCTTAGCCTTTAGATTAGCAATTGCATGGTAATTTGAGACTCCATCCTTAGGACCATTTTTATGAATAGGATGAAGGATAGACTTTCAAATTCATTGAGAAACTTTGATGTCTTCAGCGATAGACGGAAGAGTTCAGTTAATTGTTCAAAAAGATTATCTGCACAATACTTCAGGATAACATTTGGAATATTATATGGTCCATAGGAATACACGGTCTTTAACGTTTGCATATACCTCTAGCTGTCTTCAGAATTTATTGCAAGAGGCGGAAAATTTCCCTCGGTGATATTATCAATCTTCTGGTAGTGTACCAGATCTTCAGTAGTTACTTGCAATGAATATTGCAAAAAAAATCACAAATGTCTGGGCTAAGTATGAATTTTCCATGGTCGCTTCTCATACCAGCTAGTAATGTTCTTGAACGTCTCTTCATATTAACAAATTTGAAGAACTGCTTTGGATCTCTTGTAAGATTACATTGAAGCCTTTGCAAATAGCTCCTACAGTTGTTTCGGTTACAGTTGTTTTAAATACGATTGGCATCTGATAATTATTACCCGCAGTTAGTCTCGTGTGAACTATGGAATGTTCCACGTATACGCGGTAGCCTTGAAATTAGTACATATCTACCAAATAAATCGTACAGGACGTCATAAAATCACTGTCACTGCCTTATCAACGTCTTCCTGGTTTAAAATGAATGACCAGTTAATGTATGATAGTGCCTGATTTAATGCAAGAAAATCAGGAGGTTTAAAGTTAAATGCACTTGTAGCCTTTTTGAAAGCTGTATCATTCGATTAGTAAATCTTACAGTTACCCCCAATAGTGTGTAGTGGCAATCCTCAGGAG
Organism: Cirrula hians; assembly: GCA_001015075.1. Lineage (NCBI taxonomy): Eukaryota > Metazoa > Arthropoda > Insecta > Diptera > Ephydridae > Cirrula > Cirrula hians. The sequence continues at coordinate 1,084 of JXOS01117921.1, forward strand.
TAGAGAACGAAGGTGCAGGGCACAATAAAACATCACTGAGTGGATTAACAAGATCTTGTAGTTTTCCCTTTTAATTTTTTACTCAATTTATTTGTTGCACGTTGCTCAAAGTGACTTGCAGTTAAAAAGAAACGCTAGTGTTTTTATGTGTGTTCAGTAAAAAAAAGCGCGTGAAATAAGTGCACGGAAGGTGCTTAGAATCACTCTCCTCGTTTTTTCACAACCAATGAGCGTTCATCTTTTATGTAAATTACACGGCGCGATTTCCGATTCTCTCTTCATAATTCGAACTGTATTAAGTTGCTGTTTTTCGAACAAGTCAGAATAGTTTAGTTGATACAAATTAAAACAAGGAATGTTAAATTTATTTTAAGATCAAACGTCAACAAAGACACAACCAACCAAACAGTTATAAATGTGTTTATAAAATTTGTTGTATGAAGTAAATAAATGAAAGAACAAAAAGAAAAATTAAATGATAAAATTTTATACTAGGAACATAAACGTGTTTCTTATAATTTGATTTTTTCTTTTCCTTTTTCAAAACGTGTTGAGGAGTGTATTATATCCAAATTATATACAATCATATAAAGTGCCTTTCTCAGTATATGAAATCCGTCGAACTTATATCGATATAGAAATCAAAGAAAAGGGGAAGAAATCCAAATTCTAACAACACAAATTACAGAGCCATTTGGCTGACAGCAGCGCTACATTACAAAAGCATTTCAAAAAAATACATCTCTGCGATAATTAACATGCGAAAGAACTTCATGCAAGCAATTTGGTGAGCGAAAAAATAACGGCATGCCATATTTGACGGAAAACCCTAAAGAAGAAGAGCAAGAAGTGTAAGCGATAGAGATAAGTGAAAATAAATAAACGAAAGAGAACAATTATTGAAGTTAAAAGAATTTGAAGCAAAAAATAAATTTTACTTCAATAAATAATTTACCTACAAGCAATAGCCTACATGTAGATAATATTTCACAAATATAAGCTAATTGAAAAATACGTGATGTAGTTAAAGATTTGCCAGAATGCAATCCCAGATCACTATAATTTTGTAGATTGTGTCGAAAAAATTATAAATTTGCTTATTAGTTTTAACAACAATTGTTTCATGAAAATTATACTACTTGCTTTAAGCACCAAAATTGGTGGCGAACCGAATGATGTGCCTAATATATATGGAGCATCATTATAATGAATTTAAGATTTATTAGTCTATAATTATTTAATTATGCACTATACACTATGAGAAACGCAAAACACCTTTTTTGATTCGTGATTAAAATTTTTTAGAGCAATTCGATAGATTCAAGCTTAACAAACCATTTACGTGTACACGAAACTAATACAAATATAAATTCATTTTTGCATATAAACACAATATAAATTGTTTACAGCAACCATATAACAATATGCAACTAATAAGAATAGCTAATGAAGCCAAATAATAAAACCGCAATTACAAAATTTTTGAAATATTTACCACCTATTCAAACGCAAATCATATCATACCAGTTTTCAAAACACCAATACCCCTGTGCTATCATAATTTTCTAAGACTACCATCCACAAGCTTCAATAATTTTACGACCGTGTGAGAGAATGCCCCTGCACGATATTCTAATGTTCGAAATGAATGCAGAATTAACCATCCGACATATTCATATAATAATAAGCATTTTCCAAGCCCAATGGATACATCAACTGGAAATTCTAAACAACGGTCAAGCAATTAGGAAGGAAAGGAAATCATACATAGGAAGCAGTGCTCAATGTAGAAAATCCAACTACGCATAACCATACCGGGCATTATTGTAATGGTATCTGTTATGAGTCTATTCCATAGTACACTTCGCAAAACAATTTTTACCCATACTTCAATGAAACATATGAAAAAATTTTCCAATTTCGCCTCGGCTTAGAATATTACCCTAAATTCTCGGAAATCTCAAGTTTTATCATACATTCATATTTAAGATTCTTATAGACACCAAGAGTAATTCCTAATTTTTAAACCCTGTTATAATAGAAGAAAAATATATCCAACAAATTGAAACAATTAAACTCACAATAGCTTTTAGCAATCCTGATGTAAATGCGAAAGTAAATTTAAAGGCACTCAAATAATTCAATAACCGTTTAAAATTTTTTAATTCAATATTTATTTCGTTGCATTAATAGAGCTAGACATTATAGCAGCCTAGAATGAATATTAATTAGCTAGTTAGTAACCTATTCTATATAAACCAAATTGCATGTCGGATAAATAAACAGTACCTGCACGTTGAAATCTGAAAACATTTATGTAAAATCAACAGTAATAATCAACCAACTGTTAATTCCAAAAGGAATCCAGCTAATGTCTGGCACTCATTTTTTGGATCAATAAATGTTTCCGAACCGTCGCATAACTTTATTGGTACTTTATGGATACTCACTTCGTTGAAATTAACAAATATTCTATTTAATGTCGTAGAAAATCAGAGTAATACAGATATAATTGATTTAATCTAAACAAATCACATAAATACAGAAGAAAAACGGATTCCAAAAATCCGATGATATTTTCTTATAAGATTGTGAAAAAATTCACCAATAGTATAAAAAATAAAAAAAAATAAAACTTCAGATGAATTATAGGAAATTCAACAATACACCATTAAATTACCACTACATTAGTGCAAAACAGTACTGATATTCCGGCAAACTCGGCAAAAGTCTAAACTAGAGACTTCGGCTTTCACCGAATAGACGTCAATGAAAGTGATTTTCCTAAAACTGCTTTCTCTGCAGACAGTGGGCATTAAGTATTTCTAAGACTTCCGTTTTAAGTTAAACAATGCAACGTCAAGCTTTAAACGAGTAATGGGCAACCTTTTGCGAGATTCAATAGGACGAGTATGTTTTGTATACATGGATGATACAATTAGTAGTAAATTATTCAATATGATTGCAAATGAGTTTTCGAACCCTAACTCCTGCCTTTAACAAACTAAAAGAAAGAAATTTGAAAATTCATGTCTGAATTTCTCTACAAAAAGATATCATTCCTTGGAAACTGACAACAGAAGGGGAAAAGCCAAATTAAATCAATCCTAGGACCACAAGGATATTAAATGACTAAATCTAAATCTTTTTGAAATTGACAAAGCCATTAACTAAACATCTACGAAGAAATAATATCAAAATACATTTTATGGCAAAAAAAATAAAAATAAAAAAATATAAAAAAAATTGCAGTGCTGATGCATTATCTCCTATAGAAAAATATTCCATAGAACTAGACCATGAGAATACCAATTATTCAAAAATACATTCAAAAAAAAAATTTTAAATGATGAGATTTCTATTTCAGAGAGCAAGTTAAGCTAATTCTCAAAGCAATTTATTAAAGTTAACCAATAATCATTGGAATCACATCCCTTACCTAAAATTGTATTTCAGAACAAAAAAGATGTATATTAAAACATTATAATGACATATATACAATCTTTGAAATTTAAAGAAAATTATACTCAATCAAATATAACAACAGCCATATTAACCGATGATTAGACATTTCAAGTAGAGCAAAATGTTTTTTATGAATTCCTGAACAATTATTAGAAAATTTGGCTAATTTGCTTGTGGATATTTATTGGAGGGCCGAAATAGTATTTGTATAATCCAATGCCAAAAAACATATCAATACTTCTAAAAAAAATGTTACTGATTTTTGGATTTGTATAAAATGGGTAATTCTTCCATTCGATCCACTTGATCCGAAATAACAAGAATAATCTATTTCAAAAAAGCAATCAGTGAAATAGTCGACGACGTACTCCTTACGAACAATAATTGTATTAACTCCAACAAATTTAACGCCATTTGAAACGACAAAGGGGCATTACAAAAAAAAGCACCCCTTTTCCTAATATAATACATATAAAAACAGCAAGAATATATATTGACCCAAAAAAAAAAATATTTTTATGTCAAATTATTCATGAGCGGACATCGAGTAAAAAACAAAAAGACAAATAAAGGTTGAAGGAGCTGAAAAAAGAAGAACTACGTGGGCACCAAAATTTAAAAAAAAAACATGGTTGAAGCAAATTTTACGGCCTGTGTAGTAAACATCTCAGTTAAAATCACAATCAAAGAAGTAAAACCGTATCTTATCCAAAATTATAAAATTATATTGCCAAAATGTAAAAAAAAATAATTTAAACTATGGGATAGACGATATTAAAAACTTACATACGGAAAAAATTGCATTAGTAAACAATAAACAACCTTCGATCGATTTCCCAGGGAGTGTGAAAATTTTTACACAATTTTATGAGATATACGAACTTTCAATTACAAAACTACAGCAGACATTTTAGAAATGAAATTAAATTTGGGACGTCATGTAAAGTAGCAGGATACTTGTTGCTCGTTGCTGATCTATATGAATCATGAAAACTGAGAGAGTAGATTCAATTAGGAAATAACTTCCGAGAATTACACGAATCAACTCTTGTTTTTTGTATGCTAAAGCAGCAATACAAACTCAGAAAATAGGGAGAATTTCTGTGACATTGGCAATATAATTTTACTCCCATTTCGGGACCTAGAGGAATATTCACCTCAAAGGTAGTTGAAATATATTGTTCAAACTTGTAGGTTCTAGCCATAATACGCAGTGACGAGCAATATGAGATAAATAATCCATTTAACAACCGTTCTGCACTTTTACGATAGTCAAGGTCATTGGCGCTGAAGAGTCGTTTGTCTTCGTTCAAACGCCTTCTGAAAATACTGGAAAATATCACAGTATTTAACGAAATAATATTCATGGCATTACAAAGCCAAGATGAATTATGGGCAAACGTAATAAGTTTTCGAACATCAAGATTTTTTTTACAGCCCCTGAACTTTTGCGTGCAGATAATTATTAGATAATAGATTTATATTGTCACCATTGGTGTCAAAGATATGCCATATTTGGCGACATCTTGTAATGGTTTGCCAAGGCTGAAGAAGATAAATACATACTTGCAGCAAAGGTAGCTCGTGGCTTTTACCCTCACGATATTATGACTGGAGCAGATAATGTACGGGAAGGGTTTGATAGACAGGCATACGTCATAGATCTGCGAGACGTCGGAAAGTAAATGAAGCATGACTATGAACTGGGTCACATTACTTCCCAGCTACGGAATATTTTTGTTAATTACAGTTTTTGCATCTCATCTGTATAAACACCAATATCAATTTTTATCACGATACCGTCATATGGTCTTTTTGTCTTCTTCTGCAATATTCCTTTACTGCAGTTATACCACTTGCGTGTAGACAAACTTTTTGGTTCCCCGTAAAATGTGTTTGTATTGTTATGTACTCACCCAATTGTTATTGTAATTTACCCTTGTATTCCCGTTCCAACGAACTTTAAACGTTGGTCACTGCGCATATGTATATTATTTTGATTTCTATTTACTCATCAACCTTTAGTTTCTTACTTTGACTGTACGAGTGATTCTATTTCTCTCCAGTTTTCATTGCATTCACCCCTATGTTTACGCTAAGGTACTCGATCGGTTAATATTGTTTTTGTGTTGTATTTTTTCCCGTAGTTGATTGCACCACGCGTATGGAAAATTACAAAACAAAGAAAAGAGAGAGAAGTCAGTGAGTCGGCAACAGATATCGGAGGCAGTTCAGTATTCACTCTGCAATGGCTTGAGGAAATTAAAGTTAACAAAGTAACAGATAATCTAAAACGCCAAGAAAATAAAATGCAATAAGCTAACAACAGCCACTATGAACACAAACACCGCTTATTGATAAATTAAAATTAATGAATACTTTTTAAGGAAATTTTTTGGAAACGTTTAGTTCATTGCCATTGCAATTCAATGTATATAAAAAAAAAGAAAAAAAAAAAGAAACTACTGAATTTTTTTGGAACACGGTGCTTTTATTTGTTTTTGTTGCTCTTCGTTTAACTTACTATACTATACGATGGAGACGATTATTTGTGAAATATGAAAAACACGCATTGACAAGTAACTACTAGACTCAATAACACAAATTGAAAATACGATTTGAAATTGCAATCGTGTCTGAGTGAAGTATACCGCAAAATCTTGTAATTCTTAAAATTCGCACCGTAAGCACGGGTTGAGAATAAAAAAACAAAATCCGAACAACAAAAACAACTAAAGAAGCCACAAAAATAACTAAACCAGCAACAAGAACTAAAACCGCAACCAAAAATATAGGTACAACAACTACAGATACGTATTTGTTTGTTTCAATAGTTTATATTAACTATTGTTAGCCATTTTTTTTTTTATTATTTTTTGAGATAATTCATAACCATAAGAATGTTAAGTTAAACTTTAGATATAAAATTGTACTGAGAAGTAATAAAAAAAATCTTTTCTCTCCTGGGTGAACGGGCGAGGGGCAAATGAGATGACTATTGCGATTTTAAGAAACCGATGTTGCTCCGTCAACATTATTCCGTAATATCACCATCGATTTTATTTTTTTCTGTGGAAAAGGGATCCTGATTTTGTCGGCACGTTCTTTTATTTATGGTTCGCTTGAAAAGGAGGAAAGAACCACTCCCACCATCTTCAAGTATTACCCATAAGAAGGGGGTGCACAATAAGGAATGGTGCCAACCGTGGGGCAACCGAATGGGTTCTCTTAGGCCCGAATGGGTTCTCCTAGGCCCAGGTGGGAATAAATACCGTCGTTTATTTATACCATGTACCATGGAGACTGTGTCTGTATTACTTCTATAAGCATAACCTTTTTCCCTTTTGGTGTTGTTTTAAACTTTCTTCTTTCTTGAGATTTATACCGCGTATAGGGTATTAATCTGCCTTGGTGACGTATATAATTTTTTTTATATTCTAGTCTCTGCGTTTGCCGATTAAGTTGAAGAGCTTCTTGAGATTGGCATCAATACTCCGATATATCTTGGTTCTGATGATTGGGAGAATAGCGACCATTCCGTTAACAACAGATTCTGGAAAACCAAGTGTTGATTTACTTTGAGAAGCCGTATTTCAGGAGATTTTCTTCAATAAGAAGAATTTGGCCTTGAACCTTGGTTTCCTGTATCAGGAACCTTGGTTTCCTGTGTTGGGTAGGATTACGTAGGACTCTCGTCAGTTCCGTGCAGTCCTGCAATACCATTTGCATGTTTTTTTGCGGATTACCTCACCTTCGATGCCCTAGTTCTTAAAGCACCTTTCCCTCTCATCCGGGGGGCAGTCATGCTTGCTGCCTCATCCATCCATGCTAGTACTTCATTGATTATTCTGGAATAATATTTTTTTTTTTACATTTGTTTTGCCATGTAAATCCGCACAATAATCTTAATCCTATCAACATTAAATTGAAAGCTTTTTTATTTCCGTTTATTCGACATAACTGTATTATGTCCTCCCAGAATTAAATGCTGACAGTAGGCAATTTTGAATTTTTTTAAGTTATGCTTGCACATCCTCTTTGATATCAATCTATTATATTACAGTGCTTAAACTTATTATATCGAAACATTTGCTAGTGATCAATTTTTAGACGTTGTAATTATTAGTTTAGTAGACTAACACCCTTTTACTGAATTAAAGTATTCGAGATTTGTTTATATCCTTCATCCTCGTACCCTAGCGTATCGAAGTTCGGACCAATGAATGTTCTCTTAGTTGTCATAAATCCTGTTTGGATAATTGGGTTAAAACTAGGAATACTTGCCCACAGTGTCAGGTAGTAATCCAATCCAAGTAGGTTGATGTACCTGGAAATAACGGCATACCTGTAGTTCACAGTTCCGATTACGCTGAAGGCGCCTTAGGTGATCGGGAAGCTCACCCCACTCAACTCGATAATACTTTACCAACAAGCAACAACATCAAAACTGAAGTCAACCCGGCCAACATACTTGTTCCGCCGATAAAGATGATGGGATCCATAACTCAGTAAGTGCCGTTGTCCCCCCACGACAAGCTACTTTCGCCACCAATATCCAAAATTAAGTCAAAAACAATAAAAATTAAAATTAAAAAACAATTAAAATTTTCTTATCTCAGTTGCAGCTTAACCAACTTGGCTCTAAACCTCCTTTTTCGAATGTTCAAGCTANCTCTAAACCTCTAAACCTCCTTTTTCGAATGTTCAAGCTATTTACGGCTAGAACCAACCATAACCTGGGTGGTCAAAAAATATGCCGGATTGGATTTTAATCCTGCTTCTAACCCAGGAACCGGATCACCCATGAATAATGTTTCTAGTACATATTCAAGTTGAATTGCACAACTTATATCGAATTGGGATTTTCTGTTTAGTTTCTCGTTATCATTGCCCTAGATTATTTCATTTACTCTTTGCTAATGCCCTTTAGATCAGTTAACGCAACGGAATAACACGACTATACCTGGCCAACTTTAAAGACCTGACCGAGCTCTTCGATGCAAAACGCTGTCTACAAATTGGTTGAAAACCTGGTGCATCCTTTGAAAGAGCGTGAGCTAGTAGAGATTCTGCAGCGTGGTCTGCGGCCTCATATCAGACAACAAACCAAAATACCCCCAATAAAAACTGTTCTTACCGTCGACAATGCTATGAGTTGGGAATAACTTGTCTTACAAAGATCGGTGCACAAACTCCTTTGCAGGAATTGCCGCAAAGAGGGACATATATTTCCAAACTGTATGGAAACGCGACCCGTATTATGCTACGGCTTTGCATTGCCAGCTACTTATAAGCTCACTAATCCTAAATGTAATATGGGAACCGAATCATGGAGCGAGGTCCCTGGCAAGAATCGTCGCAAAATCTAAATCAAATACAATCTTGCGGTGACTCCTAAATACCCGTTAATCCATCAAAATCCTATGTTTGAAATGCAAATATTGTGACCCCCGTATCATCAGATGTACAGTGCATTATAAAAGTTCTTTTCACGTTCCATTCTCCAATTGCGTTGTTTTTGAAACAATGTACACTTTCAGCGACAATCAGTTTGTTGTATTATCTCGGCTTTTCGTAAACATACTTCCGATAATAGAGCTTATTATCCTTGATAGTAAAGAACAGTTTGATTTCCTTGATAGTTGAGCTGAAGTTTTATATATAGGAAGCAACCTGGCTCTAATTTAAAAAAGTAAAGTTGTACCCATAGAACCTCCATGCACGTAGTGGACGGTCAAGCGTTTTCGGTTCCCTTTGTTTACTGGTAGATTATAGTAACGTGCGTGGGGAAATCAAATTCTCATTATATAAAGCTTTTCCCAAGAGGTCATACTTGGTGTCGACTTCTGCAAAACTTTCAGCATTGCCCCTTGTTTACGTTCATATTTTGATATAGATGTCTCTACTTGCTTAACTACAAATAATCAGTATAACACTAACAAATACCACATTTAATATTACAATAAAGTTAAATCACTCTTCCCGTCGTATGAAAAAGAAGGACATGAAAATACGTACTTGTATGAACATCGAATTGAATTAGCCAAAGTCACGCATTCAATTAAGCAGCGTTACTACCCAGTACTAACTGAAGTAGCTTTTCATCCGCAGAAAGCCAATTTAACTATTAACGTGTCGAAAGTAAGTAAGTTCTGTATCAAAGGGGTACAATACCTTGGTAACATAGTAGGTAATGGTACTCTAAAAATAAATCGAAAAAAAAATCGTGCAGTGCCTCAATATCCCGTTCCCAAATCAGTTAAGCAATTAAGAAGGTTTCTGGGAAAAGCAGGATCGTCAATTTAGCTACAATTTGGTTGAGACAGGTTTCTCTCCGACTAATCTGTTTGGGCCAAGGAAGTTCCAATGGAATGAAGAAGCTCAAACAGCATACGACTTGCATAATGGGAAGGTAGGTTTGGCTCCTGTACTAACCGCCCTAGACTATTCCAAACCCTTCATTCTGTCTTGTCATGCTAGTAAAAGTAGTCTGAAAAATTCCCGATAATATGTTGAAGCGCAAGACTTTCCAGCCATTAGAGACCATGCCAGCCTGATATGGCAAAGATGCCAACGGAGTTGTCAGGTCTACTCGCTCGTTGGGTCATACAATTACAAGGTTGCGACATTTCTGTACTGGATATTATGCCTTTACTTCATTTGCAATCTCCCTTTTTTGATTCCAAAAAATACCACAATAAAATCAAATTAGTTCGTGCCTCTGCACCCAAATTCCGTGACTTAACTGTAATTAGTAATAAGTAGTATCACCATATCGAGTTTGCTGAAGGAAACATCCTAAATGAATCAATCTTTCAATTGGAATCTTTGGGTACCGCAAGGTTTGATTGCTCATGATGCTCACGATGCACCAAATAAAGCTCACACAGGAATTCATTAAACGTTGATAAGATTGAGGGTGAATTCTTATTGTCCCGATATGATTAAATCGCTTGAATAATACATTAAGAAATGTGCATCCTGTAAACGAAATAATAGACCTGACAATTAAATATCAAGTCAAAAGACCCTTTCAGAAATTATACGCTGATTTAATCGGCCGTTTTGCTCGTTCAAAAGAAGCCAATACTAGTGTTTTCGTAATCTTAGATCGCCTAACCCAATGTCATTCTAATTAAATCTATTATGAAGGTTTTACCACCTTTATTTGTAAGTTCGTGACAGAATATATATTTTCTGTCACCGGCGCTCCAGAAATTATTTTCAATGGCAATACCCAGCAATTTCAACGTCATCTTTTTGAAAGTTTTCTAGGTGTATTACACATGTTTTTACTGCCTTATACACCCCACAGGCCAATTACATCNTTCTGCCTTATACACCCCACAGGCCAATTACATCGAATCCATAAATCGTATTGTGACGTCGTAATTTTCCCCAAAGTGATGCTACGATACGGTTCAACGATAAATTAGCAACGACATTTGTTAAAGCCACCTTAATCAATTTAGAGGGAAATTGCAAAGTGTGGATTGAAAGATTTTGACAATTGAACGACTAGCATATACCATGAACAGAATGTTATATCTTATACTTAAAAGTGCCCCTTTTTCTATTTCTGCTAGTGTGTACCTGCACTAGTGATGTACTGGGTCACCTTACTTAAAAAAAAAACCCCTCATGTTCTTTCATAACATTTCGTATAGAACCCAACCATTTTTGCATCTCAGTTCCATAAAGACGAAAAACAATTTTCATCACGATACCGATACCGATTTGCATTTGCAGCAGTTACACTGCATTGTTATATGCCAACCCAATTGTTCTTGTAATTTACCTTGAAGCCCGTTAACAACGATTGCTCATATACATTTATAATTGTTGCTATTTATTGAAACTTTACCGTTGGTCTTTGGGCTTATGCACATTATATCGATTTTTACTTACTCATCAACATATTCTTACTTCCTGAGACTGCATGAGCGAATTTATTTTTCAAATTTTTCATTGACTACACATATTTTTATATACAAAATGGCCTTATGCGTATACACCTCTTTATTTACGCTAAAGAACTCAATCGCTGAATATTGTTTTGTTTGTATATTTTTCTTTTTGGCAATTTTAAACCAAGAAAATGACGTCGCTCATTGATAAATAAAAATAATGAATTAAATAATAATTTAATTTAATTAATGAAAGTAAATTCTTGTGAAACGTTTACTTTATTGCCATTGCTTGTATATTAAAAAATAAAATAAAAACTACTGAATATTTTTGGAACCCGTCCCTTTTTTTTGTTTTTGCTACTCTTCGTTTAACTTACTGTACTATACGATGGAGACAATTATCTGTGATATATGAAAAACATGCATTGAAAAATATCTACTTCCATAAATTGAAGATTCGATTTCAAATTAAAATCGAGTCTGAGTGAAGTAAGCCGCAAATCTTGTAATTCTTAAAAGTCGTAAGGACGTGTTCAGAATGACACAATAAAAGCCGAACAACAATAACAACTAAATGAGTAACAAAAATAACTAAAGCAGCAACAAGAACTAAAGCCGGATCCAAAAAATAGGTACAACAACATCACACACGCGTTTTGTTTATTTCAATAGTTTATATTAACTATTGTTAGCCATTTTTTTTTTTTATTATTTTAGATTATACTCACCCCCTAGAATGTAAAGTCAAACTTTAGAAATAAAATTGAAATGAATACTAATAAAAAAAATTATTTTCTCCCCTGGGTGAGCGGGTGGGTGGCCATTGAGATGAACAGACTGATTTTAAGAAACTGATATATATATTATATTTGTGAGATCTTAATTTAGACGCTGAATGCCAAAACAAGCATTGCTAGGAGTGTGCAACTGAAATGACACCGAAGTTAATTGAAGTTCTACTGGAGTGATTATACTCGAACATTTAGAAATTCGCTTGAAATACGTTCATTTCCTTGTCTGTCTCCGGTCGAATCTTATGTAATGGGAAATGTGGCGTTGGTTAAAATACGAAATGATATGCGGATTCATATACTTGTGCAAACGTTTCTACAATAATCGACGAAAATAAATACCTTTTACCTTTTGTTTCAACGCATGAAAAAATAAGCACTTTTTAATAGTTTTCTTCCCTTTTTAAGTCTTAGTGGGATTCAGGCCATTTATCGATCTTCCGTAGAAAAATGTTAAATACCGACATAACAAGATCATGACCATAAAGTGTGATAATTGCTTTCATGGTCTGGGATTGGCATGATTATGGCGTGATACATTCCTTATTTATTTACATATAGAATGGGATCCACAATGCAAAACTATAGCTCAAAATGCGTCTACATCCGACCAGTAGTATCAATAACAAATTGCAATCTGTGTTGCGTTTACGGGATGGCCTCTATAAAATTGAATAAGGTTTATTTTTCAAAATTAGTACCTAGATATGGAAGTCTTATTTTTTTTATGGATATTAGCTAGAGGTCTGCAGAAATGGCGAAAAACGCTGTTCGAATTAACAATGTTTAAAATAACTTGAATAGAATTGAATGTGTGACCGTATTGAATGAATGATTGCGCTTGCTTTATATTCTGTGGAACATCATTCGTTTGAATAAAGGGGCATGAATTAAATGGTTTGGAATATACTTTTTTGCCGGCATTTGCACGAATTTGTTTTTTTTGTTTTTTTGTTTTTTAGCTGCGTTTGAGGAAAACAAAATTAAAGGAAAAAAATATTAAAGTTTTTCACAAATTTATTTTGCTTTTTAAATTTTAAATGAATATTAAACTGTAGGCAAAAATAAAAATGGGTTTCTGCCAATAAATTTAAAGCATCTGAAAAATTTCACTCAGAAGCCGCACTACTCGCTGGAACACAATATATTTTGCAGCTCGTTTTGTATAAAAGTGGAATTGTGCATATTCCACCAAATTACGCATTCAAAAGTTGGACGACTTTAATATTAGAAAAGCCTGTACCTTTTTAATTTTTTATAACTTGTTTTTGTTCGTAATAATAATTGCTTCATCGAATTCTCTTTTGAGCGTTTTAAAAAAATTCTAACAGACGGACAAAATGATTTTAATAACATTATGATATCTACAATTCGACTTTCCAAATTTTTTTGTTTTAAAATTGTTCCTATGTCCAACCAATTATCATCTACTGCTTAAAGTTAAAAGCTTTTTAAAGCTTGCCCTAAATACGAGTTTAACCCAGATTTCATAAAATACTTCACAACCTTGCTACAAGTAAAGTGTATTTGCTCCAATTCCGGAAAAGCGTTAATAATTTTTTCAAAAGCGTTGTTCAATAGGTGGTTGACGCAATGCATTTTTCCATATCGTGAAAATCCCTTTTCATATTCCCTGTGTTAAAGTCGAAATACTGGGATTCTCCACTTATAGGTTGCATCTCAACCTTTTCCAATATTTCCTTTATGTTGAGGCGAATACGGAAATCTACACATAAAATTAAATTAACCTTTCACCATTTTAAGATAAGAGAATTAAAGAATCAGTGCAAGAATTCCCCTTCATTATCTTCTTGGCCATTAGACTACCAACAAGAATTCTTTCCTTAATGTCATGCAAGGTGTAGGTCAAATATGAAGATTTTTAGTAATTGTACGTCCATATATCGCTTGAGATTGCATATCCGAAACATATAGCTTGTTTTTATTTTCGATTTAAATGTGATAAAATGTGATTCATATACCCTTCTAATATTTTGGGATATTGTGATCGGATGGGGTTATAATATGTAAGCATCTACATTCGCACCAAACATTGCTCCAACTTTTATTAAAATTCTGCAAATTTTTTCAAACTGGAATCAAATAAAATTTTGAATAACTCACAGTTCTTTATGATACATTCGACAATCGCAGCGACAAAGCACATAACAAGTTAGATAGCATACATAAAATACATCTGCATTGCGAAGGACGCATATACACATATACACATAAACACTTACAATCACAACGGATTCTCCATTCATTTTTTTCTATGACCACTTGTTTGGATCAATTCAATCTTACTAAAAATGCAGTTTTATTATCTTTAAAATTTTAATTTAATGAAATCGGATAAGACTCTTTCACTGATGACAGATTCTGTTCTATTGACCATACTAGTGACAATACTAATTCTTATATAGTATATTTGATTTGCATATCATCATGAAATACATAATGTGCGCATTTTACGTACAATGCATCTTCCTATTTAGTTCAGAATGACATATCCTCAATAAGCATATTTTCGTTTATTGCATACAGCAATGTTTGCATAGCGTTCAAATAATTTTATAAAACCGTCAAGCATATACTACTGTATTCATGAAGTAAACCATATTTATATATTAAACTTACTTTCTAACGATTTAAGGGAAAATTGTTTTATTTTTGTGTCGATAATACTGTTAGTGACATCTGTATCAAATTTTATTTGAATGCCATCATTAGTCATATGGTTACGCTCGTGTTTTCTAAACGCTTAAACTAGATTTTGCCATTTTTACAATGTCTGATTTTGCTGAGCAAAGAAGTGTCTTAAATTTTTTTTTTGCGGAATGTAATTTTGGCTACGGAAAGGTGCAGAATGATGCAAAAGGCCTTCTGTGAATCGACTTTGTCGAAGAAAGATGCTTATAAGTGGTGCAACAACTTCAAAAAAAGCACAAAACCTCTTGATGATTTGGAAGGCCCCGGACGACTCTCAACATCAACTGATGAGCAACACCTAAATCAAGGAATTGGTGCTCGAAAATCGTCCATTGACAATTATAGACCTGGTCAATATGGTTGGTTTGTATCAACTGGATCAGTTCAAATAATTTTGAAGAAACATTTGGCCTTTAGAAAAGTCAAATCTGTTTTGATGCTATAACCACTAAAGTTCCTCATAAAAGAGCTTCGCCTTAAAGTTTGTGAAGAGAAGTTTCTGACAACCAGCACGTCTACGAAAGCATTAATAAGCGAAAATGAACTGCACATTAACAAAACAATGCAATTAGTCAAATGTACTAAATCTGTTGTGTGCGCACACTTAACTTGTGAGTACAACCATACAGATGTCCAATATAAACCAAAAGGTTTTCCATTTTTAATGTAACAAAATAAGTTTGCATATATGATTAAAAAACAATTTAAATTTTTATTATAATCTACCCATATCGATTTTTGGTTCTTTAAAGCAACAACAAATGTTCAAAATTGTTCGGCTTCGTGAAAATTTAATTTCTTATAATTTACCATATTAATGTAACTGGATATTTTAAGGAATAAAAATATTTATCGATGCCGGCAACAAACTAGTGAAATGATGGGTAAATAAAAAAAAAATAAAATCAGCATATTAACATTACAACGAAAACAAGGTGTTTGCGTGAGATACTCATGAATACGGCGCCTAATACGCCCTGGCAAGCAGTGCGCATGTCAGCTGTTAGCATTATCGAGTGCTGTTGAAATATTTACGGTGGACTCATGCTGGCAGCTAGACAATTAGTCGTCATCTATCCGTAGCATACGCGGGACGCGCGCAGCATCAAAACGCTAGTAGGCGATGTCCTTCCCAGCGTCAAAGTGAATAGACGATTGGTTGTAATAATAATTTGGTTCAAATACCTGTCCGACACCCACAAAATTTCCGCGTACGTTCTGGGTACCCACTGCCATGGCTTGATCGACATCTTCATCGTCGACAGAGACCGGACCACCTTAATGACATAATATAAATGAAGTTTATAAGCTCATGCCTCCGCCATCGTAGACAGAAACCGGACCTCTGCAGAAAAAAAAGGATGAAGCTTATTAGCTCATGCCTCAAGCACCGTCATGATATGGTGGACACCATGAGAAGCCCGAACAGTCACTTCAAGAATTACAGGTGATGTTCTTCGCCCTGTTTCTCTAAAGCCATCGTACAGGAGGAATTGTGATGTTCGTCGCACTGTTTCTCTATAGTCAACACAATTGGCAGACAGGTGATAGTCGTCGCCACGTAACTGTTAAAATATTGATATAGATATACAGGTGATATTCGATGTATCTGACAATCACTCGCTGGAGTCGAAGCTCGGGCTTCACCCCACCCCCTTAATGGCGAAGAAGTTCTCCGACACGCCGGTCCATCCGTTGGGTAGACTAACTTAAATTAAAACTTAAAAGCAAACACCAACAGACAGTAATTATTTTCATGTTAACATTTTTATTCTAGGCTCAATAAGAATAATAATTGTTGCAGTACTGCAGGGCGGTCAGAATGTTTGCGGGAGATATGAATGAATATGGCGCCCCTAGCAAGGAGTGCTCATCTCAGCTGGTGGCATTATAGTGTGAGAGCGCTACTAAAATATATACGGATAAGGAGAGATGCTCAACTAATGCTGGGAACTAGGTAATTAGTTTTTTCGTCTTAATTAACTCGTCACCCTACTGGCACATACATAGCAGACGCGGTTAAGTAAAGCGTGACTTGGCGGTGTTCTTCTGCACGCAGAGCCAAAATAAATTACCTATATTCCAAAGTACGCACAATGAAGTAGTTATTTGGAAGCATTCGGAGGCTATTGATGAGTAGTTTACCAATCCACCACATCTGGAGAGCAAGATATTGGTCTTTTGTTGTTTTCTCTCAGCGCCTCGGCACCGCCGGTTGACGTCCAGTCAGCTGGGGTGCCGCGAATCCCACAACTGAACAAACGGTTGCATTTGAAACTACAATTAGCAGTGAAACAAATAACAAGTTTTCAACAGGACTAAAAACGTAATCACTTTGATAGCTTTTAATTAATTAATTATTAATTAATTAACCTCAAGAGCTTAGTATCGTTTTGAATTATTATCGAGTAAAGTAACGCATGTGTTTCCTAGCTTACCCATAGATAACCACATTCATTCAATATTATTCAATTAATTTTGTTTCGAATTTTCATTGCATATAGAAAAATCAAATATTTTAGTGCATGCGGATGATGTTGTATCTTAGAGTTCATTGACCGATGGATCAAGGCAACCAATATCCAATCACCACCAAATTATGCTCCACGCACTTGTACATACTCAGTTTACAGTATACATATTGACATTAAAGCTAGTGCAAAAACTTGTCCACCCTACAAAAATAGGACAGAGCATTCCTTTTGAGCAAAGACTCATGATTAATAAGATGTTTTCAATAACGTACAAGACAGTGTTCTTGGGCTAATATTAGTTAAAAATTTGATAAACAGACTTCTCCCAATTTCATTGCCTTGGAACTCGGTATCTTTCAATCGGCGTTCTCTATTTTGGCCAACAAATAGTGTTTATCACATTCAAAGTTCGTAAGCTGTATTTTGCTAAGATTACGGAATATCCCTCCTCTTGTGAAAATCAGGGCCCCCCTAATCAATAGAATTGCCCAGATTCCACGCATGGGAGACAATTGTGAATTAAAGCACTTCTGTATAAAAGCTGTCAAGTTTTTGGTTCCTTCTGTAAAAACTAATCATATGGGGCAGGCTGCGGCCATTTAACATAGACGGGGTAAACTAGAGCTAGATAAATCCAGAAACATGGAAACGAAAGATGGCAAAGTAGATTTTGAAGATGGAAGGCTAAGCTCAGAATGGGTCGTCCAGGTACTCCATGGTGTATGATATGGAGCGTGAAGTTGGATGACTGCAGTTGTTCGGAGACGGATTACAAAGTATTGATCACGGTTTTGGTGATTAATATGGAGTGAGAATTCGCTGACTACAGGAGATCAGTGACGGAAGACGAAGTACTAATCACGGGTTTGGTGATTAGTTAGACTTTAGAGGCCGAAGAGTACAAAATGACTATGATTTGATTAACATGATTGAATGCGATACGAATATTAGATTTTTTGATAGCGATGATAATAGTCCTTTGAACAAGATGATGTAATAGATAGGGTAAAGATGAAAATAAAAATGAGCAGCATTAGTTTTGAGTCAGCAAACTTATGCTTGCCGTTTCAAAAGAAGATGATGCAATTAAGATTCCTTAAGGCACGATACACAATTTACGAACACAAACACACTTTTTATGAACAAAGAATGAACACAGACTAAAGCATATAAGTAACTGTGTGGTTCCAACTTAAAGTCCGCACATGTACGTACTTGATGTCCGACCACATATATGGGAAGGCGAGCGCGACCATAGGTTTTCTCGCATACGGGAACCAGTAGCCCAAAACAGGGCTCCTCACCAATGACTAGTAAAACATACTGGAAATCCGACTGTTTGAGGTACGTTTCTCAACTCATACAGTCTGATTTACAATCTGTTGGCTTCAACGTGTTGGCTGTGGCAGCAAAAAAAATTTGAGTTTTCATAGGCTGTACACCTTACCAAGGTAGTGGCAAACTGCACACACAGAATCCACATTGGTACAGAACGAAAGGTATGGGTGACTGGGCGCCATGTACCCGGACGCGCCTTGTGCACTGGCTAAAGTCTTTTTAGCCAGTACCAATCATACGACAACATTACCGAATATCCCATTTGACATGGCTAATGGACGCATCTGCGTATAAATGCTAAATATATGGTTATCAACTTTAGACACAGATCTTAAAGTGAGTTTTTTCCAGTGTGCAGTTTGTGTGTATCACACAACATGCTAAACTAATAATTTTAAGTTAAGTTGACAGTGATTAACAAAATTACGTTTTATAGTGATTTCCAGTGCTTCTGCAAAATATAATAGAAATTGTTTAATTGAGGAACATACAAAAGATTATCATTTATCGACTACTGAGTAAATTAGCTTAAAAGCTTCTGATTACCTCTAAGACAGAAGTGTAACGGTTTGTGTCTAAATTGGATCAAGATAGTTTCCTTTAAGGGTGATACAATGATTCCAATGCTTTTCTAGCTTTTCAATACCTTTTTTATAGTACAATTTATCAAGGTTCTCAAAATACACTTCAGTTTCGGAGATGACTTCTTCATTTGACTTGAATTATTTTCCACGGAGCATTTGCTTGAGATTTTTGAAGAGGTAATAATCGCTGGGGGCCAGACATGGAGAATATGGGGGATGCGGAAGCAATTCGAAGTGTAATTCAGGCAATTTGGCCATCGTTACAAGTGA
>JXOS01119021.1:2260-14501 GCA_001015075.1 Cirrula hians
AATTCAAAGAAACAGTTGGTTGAGGCCCCAAGTGTGCTTCACTTCGCTTTCAAATTTTTAAGCATGGTGGTTACAAAATGAAATTGTTTAGATTGAAATCCAAAAGAATTCTTTTTCGTTGTTAATAAAAAAAAATTTTTTTTACACATACATCAGATTGTCATCCACTCTTACCCGTTTTTGGTACACACCTTGGCTACATATTACGATTCACTTAATAATCAAATTTCATTGAAGCAAAATTAGCGGAAAGCCATTAATTTCCGCTAATTTTACTTAAAACTCTTTTCGCGGAACACATAAATATTTTGGAGGTGCCTCTGATTTTCTTCCAGTCTTGATTCAATTACTAAATTCCATTTAATCTAAATGATTATTGTGAAAAAAAAAATATATGTGAAACACTCTCTATTGGGATGGCAAAGGTGCACTGGGACGGACCTCTAATTTTTACCCAACCATTCCCATTTTTCGGAACATGTTTTACGGAATTTCTTTGGAAACTATCAATCTCTTATGCGTGCAGTAGACTTACGGCTCCAATTTAATAAATACCTGAACTCGTAGAAGTCGAAATATTGATCGAATCAAAACTAGATTCAAACTCCAATCTAAGATTTTTCAATAGAATATGTAAATCTAGCTCAAGTCCTTCTTTTAGTCGGACATTGCCAATTTCATTGGCGACGTGCTTAATAAGTCGTAAGGTAACAATCGGCTTAGGGCGACGGTGTGATTAATTTCGGCTTGGAATATACAGCATGTTTTACATTCACGTTCGTTTGTTTTCAGATCATAATGTATCATATATATATTCAGATTTATGTTAAATTTCAATTTTTAATGATGTTTTCATTTCTCAATATCATGGAAATTACAAATATCATAGACTTTTGTTAATAACTCTAGATTCATTTGGAGTTAAATGGTGCGCTGTTGGTTAGCTTTAATTTAGGGGAATTATACCCATTACTGCCGAATTGGCTTTACTATACTATCTTCATTTCAGAATTTAAGTAAAGTTTACTGAAAACTCTAGTTTGGAATAGATAGTTGTACTGAGGGTATCCCGAAATATGATCCCATCACGCTCATGTTTGAAACATAAATCGCTTACATAAATGCCAACCGAATTACGAAATTCGTTGAGTTTTGATTATATATGTGCCAGTTCATTGGCCCAAACACTCTTTCCATGTACATAGTTTATAGTTGGTAGCATTGACTTTCATCCGATCCCGCCCATTGGTTTTATCAATGCTATCCTGAATATCAAATTATGTTGATTTTTGCGCCTCACTCGGAATAAAATACTATATTTGTGTATATATAGATGTGCTGAAGGTAATTCCGGACTTCACCTGATCTGGTAAATTGTTGGCACATTGATAGATTATACCAAAGTCATCTTAATTACTATATATCACAAATATGACTGTGTATTAATAGCTAATCTACACTTATTTTGGACCAGGATGCACCCGAAATATTGATCGATCGAACTACGATATATGATTTTTTCATTAAGATTTGGTACCAAGTTCGGTAAATTTCGGTCAACGCATTCAATTGTGCTGTTATAAACGTAAACGATGTTAGTACTACATTTATTTACTTTTCCATGTATACTGTGTCTCTACTGAATGCAGATCCGATCCACTTTTGGAGAATGACTTAAGAGATCCTAACTAAGATTCAAAAATAAATGACATCTACTATAAAAGAAAAATTTCCAATGCTGCTAAGTTTTGCCTATAGGACGTATCGGAAGATGTAGATCGATTATACGAATTTAAGACGATATCATAGAACATCAGAATTGAAACATATACATAATTTTGTATATTAACAAATTTTTAAAATATACGGTTTTATACACCTACTTAATTGTAGAGGAGTTCTAGAAGAGATACCCACACTCATGAGATGATTTCACTCTTTCTTTAATACCGGAAAAGGACATCGTTTCACATTATTTTTCAATTTAATGAATATAAACAGAAAAGTCGAATACGATTATTTGCAGAAGCTCATATTACCCTTATTCAATCAATAATATTATAAAGAGTTTCATATATATATGACCATCAATCATAGATTGAGGGCATTATGGGTTTGGTCAAAGTATGCAATGCATAGAAGACCACATGTTTCATATACATAGAATTGGAAAAAAACATTGAGGGATTTCTTTCTGTCGGCCTGTCTTCAAGATAGTTTTTAGAAGCTTTGAACATGACAAATCCATCTATAATTTCGGATACCTCTTCTAGAGCAAACCTTCCAGAATTTATTGAAAATGCTTGCCGAAGTTTCTTATTGAAAAGTAAAATTTTCTAAATATCATATACGATTAAAAATGGGTAAAACCGGTTCGTTTGAAACCTATGGCAGGTATTTTTCAGTTTCCCTCGGAAAATTTATCCTACAATCACAAGTTCGTGTTTTAGAAAGCATACGCATTCATATGCTTAGCTGAAGAAGTTAGGGCTTAGATCAATTTCAGTGCAGATTTCATAAAGCTGTCATTATGTTTATAGTTACTTAAACTTAATGAGATGCAATACATGGCATCAATGTCGAAGGATTAACTAGGATAAAATGTAGACTAACGCAAAGTTGCATTCGACGAGGTTTAAAGTTGCAAAAGACATTTAAAGAAATTAAAGACCTTCAAACTCAGTTGTCAATCAAATGACACGTGTCAGTTAAGTACTTTGCAAACATTTAATGGCACATTTACATAATGACATTGTCGAACTCTATGTGCGATGAGGGTTCAAGGCTTCTATTAAAAACCGAGAACCCAGCAATTAGAAGAATTCATGAGGATGATAGCACCATAAGGCCTTTGCGGAATGCTCACAATTGCTCAATTTGCGGCTTTCTACATGAGCGTCTACAGCTTCGAAAGAAATCGAGCAAATGAAATTTCGAGCTCCATGTAAACAGCATGTTAAGGCAACAAATGCCCGAAATGATGTGATTCAGAGCAATTTCATTTAAGTTTATTAAATACTAAATCACCTTTACCCATTCGATTACAGTGAACTCGTACAAATCTGCAGACAAGAAGACTGCACCTCAGCTATATTCCAAATAATACGACTAGACAAATTATGAAAAAAATCATTTGATACAATGATCAACAAAGAAAACAGGTTGACGTGCCAGAACTGAAAAAAAAAAATAAATAAATAAATAAAAAAAAAAAATAATAATAATAATAAATAATAAGTAAAGAAATAATGCCGTTAACATGCATTTTAACATGAAATGTTGGCTAACCAAAATGTGGCTTGGATCACCTCACACTTAAGCTATTAACAAAGATCTACGAAGGTAATAGAAATTAAATGTACGCCAACAACTACACATGTGGTGAAACGGAGTGCTTTGTGCATGGCTGTGTGTGTGAATGTTGGAGAGTATTGACACTTATTATGAGCTTTGCATCAGCGGCTTATGTTGTTGTCAACGTGACAGCGCTAACTCTATTTGATTTAGACATTTCATTTATTTTCACCAATTCTGCGTTTTATTTTTTTTATGTCCTCAACTGCAAAGCTGCACAACCACAGCGCAGTGGCTGCTGGGAACACGTTGTAGGTCCCACTAAGCAAACGAAATATGAACGCAAAAATTTTTCTTTTGACCTGCAACTTTCTGTATCGATCATGCAAAGTATGATTAAAGCGCAATTTTTGTAAGTGTTAATTTCTATTCGGCAACTTATTTTATAAAGTGCACACATACACATAAAGGGGAATCTAAGAAATTAACCGAATTTAAAAGTACAAAGTTTAAGGGCTACCCAGCTATCTGGGGTAAGAACCATAGGCATGTGACGATGGCATACATAGACATACGGAGGTATTCTAAAGCATCTGACGAAAGGATGCGAAAACATAGGATGCAGTGCCTATAAAAGTTCGCTACGAAATTTGTTTGTCAATATCAACAAATATGTCGTAATAATAAAGTATTTATGATAACGTATTAAATGGTAAACTTTACAAACTTCTGCGTTTCAGTAGCACTTGTGAGAATACAGGGGAATACACGGGTAAGGAGTACACATGAAGTGCCCTAACTCTTAATCAGATCCAATCAACAATCATTTAATTTACTTAAGATTAATGACGATGTTTCTCAATTTCAATTACTGAAACATTTACTGACATACCTGATAATTAATATAATCCTAGTGAAATGGTGCGTTAATGGGTGTATCCGATTCTATGAACTGATGTTGCTGAATAACAAAATATTATGGAAATGTATTAATAATGCTTCAATATTAGTTGTGAATACCTCGCGAAGACACATGTAAATTCTTTACCAGATGGTTAATCACTGAATTTCATCTGAATCACGAAATTTCTTTAGTTTCATGTTATTTCTGAATCAATATGCGTAAAATCCTAATTTCGTCTACATAGCTTAGCTGGTTTAGCCTATAGCATCTATAGTTTCTTATTTACTGAATTCAATCGACTTGTGGCTAGACTTGACGTGGGGATTAAGTGAGGATAAAGACAGCCAAACGCAGCCCAATGCGTTCTCTCTCTGTCTCTTGGACGGACGGGAACTGTATTGATATAATAAGGAATGTGCCGAAGTTGGAGTTCAAAAGAATGCGTCTCAACGTCGTCAACACACAGCTTTTCACATAGGCCTGCGAGTTTGATATTACTTTGAGTGTATTGCATCCATAAAAGAAACTAAGATGAAATACGTTAAAGCTCTAGGAGATTCAGCTCTAGTAGTAAACATCTTTTGCAGTTGTTTTGCGTGGCTAAGAAATGTTTAACAGCCATCGGAACTTTACCAAAATCCTGAAGTCTAAGATGTTCTATGGATGTGGTATGCTGTTGTGGGAGATAGACTCAAATATAAATTTAAACAATATATTGAACACTGGGGATTAACATAACTGCGTCTTACACGCTGAATTGCTGGGTAAGCCAAACAACGAACAATCATAAATAGTTGGCACACAATGCGACCTCCCCGTACTTGTGTAGAGATATTAAATCACCCACAGTGTCAATTCAGAGGAGCCATTAACAAAAGGGATCAATGGGATATGCTCTTCTAAATATAAAGTTAATCTCAAGCAAGCTTAAATATGAACTCAATATGACGCTGACGCCAAAAAATTTTAGTCAACATAATTCAAAAGTAAAAAATTATCAAGTTCTGAAAATCAAGTTTATGAAAGTAAAAATCTACCGTTCATTGGCTTATTCAATAAATGCGTTGGAGCTCATCTCAAATATTCTTGGGTTACTTTAAAGAATTTGAAGAACTCTCTGCTTACCATAAACAGACTCTATAAGTAATAGTCCTTGATTGATTCAAAAAACATATCAATTTCAGAACTAACCATTACCAGGGCAACCGTTTTACAAAACTACGTATAACTTTGGAATATCAATGCAATTTCATATTTATTATCATAAAAAATATATTGCCAAATATTTAATATTCACTAATGCGCTAAATAAAAATTGAAAATTTGAACATGATTTGTGGCCCATTGTTAAATGCGCTAATTGGCATGTGTGAAATCTTTAAATTTTGACAAAATTGTTCAACAAATAAATAAAAAATTATATCTAAAGAATATATTCATACCAATTTTTTTGCTTTTGTGAAAATAATAAATAAATAAACACCTTCCGGATTTATTGATAAACACTTTTTCTCTTCACTATGCACGACTCTCACAAAAATACTGCGGTATTGGAACGCTGGTCAACGAACATGTTTGCACATTCGCTTTATAAGGTCTACCATATTTCGCCACGGGAATCATACAACAGTCCCTTAATCTGGAGAACCAAAAATAAAATAGATAAAAAATAAAGTAACTGTAAGCTCAGAACGCCAGAAACACGATTTCTAGTTATATTTATAAGGAACAAAAATATCTGAATTATATTCGCTCCCTCTTATACTCACCGCTTCATAGAAGAACATCAAATTTGTCTTAATTACCGAATTTCATTGTCTTTATCTAGGTTCATTATTTTTGGGGTACTCCTCATACAGCACGCTTATTTATATTTTTTTATGTAGAATTGTATGTAGGGATTGTTTGAATTGCATCAGATCATTTCGTTTCTGAGCACTCGAGGCGTTAATATCAATACTATCTTTATAACTAAACTTCCGTGGCCCTAATTTGAAGTTTATTACGAATTTGTACAAATACTTAATTTTTAGGTATCCCGAAAATTTACGAAATCAACTCGATTTTTATTTATGTCAAATTCATTACCTTTTATATTACTTAATTTTATTGATATAACTATATTTTTGTGAGCAATTGATTGGGAATATCAGAGTTTTTGGTCACAGAGATATACGAAAGGTAACCGAAACACTAATGGGAATCAAATTCAAACATCTACGATTTGTCTTTATTAGAATTAGTTTGTACTAAAAGGAGTCAATCAAATTTAGTGCCTTTAGTCCATATTTCTAGACAGAGGGACACGGTTACATCAACTATTGATGTGATACTTATCATAAATACCCCTATTTTGGTGAATATCTGGTGAGTCCTTGTAGATGTTACAAACGTATAACCGAAAATAATATTAAAAACAAAATAAAATTAAAAATCTTTAGATACAAAGAAATGAATGTAAAAAATAGCTAAAAATATAAAAAAAAACATTCATATTCAACACATATTCAAAAAAAATATATATATATATAATAAATTTAAAAGAATAAAATAATTTGTACAAATTAAAATTGTATAAAAGGTAATAAGATGAAATAAAAAAAAAAATAAAAGGAGGAAAATAAAAAAAATAACAAATAAACTTAAATTAAATAAAAAAACATTAAAAAATAAATAAATAAATAAAAATACACATGAAAAAAATATTTAAAAAATAAAAAAAATAATAAAAAAAAATACAAAAATAAAGAAAAAAAATAATATTAAAAAAATATTAAAAAATTTAAAAATAAAAATTAGAATAAAAAAAATTTTAAAAATTAAATTAAAAAAATTAAAATAAAAACAAACAAATATAAGAAAATAATTTAAAAAATCAACAAAAATGCAAGAAATGGGTTTCTGCCCAAAGATAACGTACTAAATCCGTAAGTTGTGTGGTGGACAGCGGTCATAAAGTAGAGCAGGCTCCAGAAGTTAGGAAAAGTACAGCCTCTGGCGTGTCTTACAAACCCAGGACGCATTTATACACCACAATCGAAGGCTCTGTATGTGATACTAGTCATACATCCACCTACCAGTAAAAGACGTTACATCTCGAGATGGACCACGACAAAACAAAAAGACGCTAGATTTGCAAGGCATGACGACCATCTTCACCAATGGATGGAAAATAACAGATAACGAAGATAAAAATATCTGCCTTTGTATAGAATCCCGGACCACTGTACCATCTTTCAACCCAAAATACTGGCTATTAAAGAAAATCTACACTTACTAGTCGGAAATAACGTATCAGAAGAGGATATTTATGGACAGTTAAGCTGCGTGAAGCGAATTAAACAAACCTATGTCATATCTCAGGTATTTAAATCCTGTATAAATCACAGGTTATCTGGCCACTTTGGACACACGCGTAACTGGAAAGCGGGCAACCTAGCAATGAGGGAAAGAAATCCAGTAAAGTAAAGGAATTCATCGCGGTACATATAACTCTGTGGAAACACAGTCTAGGACTCGATCTTACACTTTCGGAAAAATGTAGATGTCACCTAAGACCAACTACTCTGCAGGTTCATAGCATACTAAGTATACGGAGCAGACATTTTCTCAAGCAATTGGCAGTGCTGAAAAAAAAATTACTTTAAACAAAAAAATTTTAATTTTAACAAAAAAATAAAGAGAAAAAAAACAAAATTTTAATATTAAAGAAATTTGTTTTCCAAAGTCATTATTTTTTTATATAATATATTGATAATAAATTTTTAGTTTCATGATTTTCGACTAGGTCATGAAACGACTATACTGGTCATTGGTGTGCATTTCATTTAATTAGTCTTCGTTGTTTTGTCTGTCTTCCAGACTTGTTCAGAGAGTTGCATTTGATTTTAATTAATTAACATTGAACATTATATTCACCATTTAAAATTTGAACAACATAAGTGAGAAGAAACAAACACAACACTTAACAGAGACATACTCAAAAGTTAAGTTAAAGCTTCATAAATAAAGAAATATACTTTTTTATTATTAATTTTGTTATTTTATTATAATTGTTGTTTTTTATTTTTTTATACATACATAAAATTTTTTTTTTAACATTTATTGTTTATATATTATATATGTGTAATTTTTATTTTCAATTTTTTTGTGTTATATTTAATTTTTTTTTTTTATTCTTTTTTTTTTTCAATTTGTTTTCAAAATTTGTGTGTAAGCAAGAAGGCCAAGCTATAGTCAACGTGGCTGCTAGATTTTAGTTTATTTGAATTTGTCGACATGCCCATAGATTTGATACAGCTTGTGATGCCACGGGATGCGTCCTTTGCCAACGTCGCAATTAGGGATTTATAACTTACGTAGCACTTTCCTTTTCAAAACAAAAAGTGTATACTCAGCACATTTTGAAACAATTCTTATTTCTACGCCGTAAACCACAACCGGCATTTTGATATGAATGCCAATAAAACCGTTTAAGGAGTTAGGCTGGTGTGGGTTGCTTCAGTAGAACACATACAGTGCAGAGTTATGCGTTCAGATTCCGATGCGGTGACTTTTACTTTTTCAAAGAAAATTTCGAGCAAATATATACATATATATAAAATATATAGCAAATATATAGAAATACAAATAGTAATAAAGTATGAAAGGTTTTATATATATTATAAAGCTCTAATAGCCTTTTTGATTTTAAGATCAAGACATTACTATTAAATCCGTTATTATTACGAAGAAAATACAAATGCGTCAAATTTACGAACATCAACAAGTCCAATACATTCAAACTGAATTTTGTCAGTTGTTATTTTCTATGGAATTATTTTTTTAAAGTTTTCACTCTATCATATTTTTGCGTCAATTTTGGACTTATTATTGTTCGATGTAGGCTGCATTTGATACTAAAGGAAACCATTTCAAACAATCTGCTGTTTTCAAAAGTTTTCTACATTCTTAATCGTTTTTCGGTTTAGTCGTGTTGCTTGCTTGAGAAATTTAACAATCAAATTATATTAGCTATTAATCTTGGCACTAAAAATGGAACACGAATCACTTAAAGTAACTTATAAAACATTATTTCGAAATATATGTTCGCTTCAATATGAGCTGAATTAAATGCAGTATCTACAAAAAGAACTACGACTTCTTGGGCACAAAAAGCAAACGTTGATATATTGCAAATAAATCGAAAATTAAAGATTCAACATATTCAATTAACAGCGAATATGGGGCGTTGAAATAATCCGCCTCTAAAGCTATAAACTAATAAGCAATTCAAAAAATATTATACAAACTCTACAAGTTTTACTAGTCTTAGAGTCTATGTTACATTAATTCAATTTGTTGTGCATATTTATTACATTAAATTTGATATTTAATATTTAAAAAACTGTATGAATGCATAATGACATTTCAAGATGAGGTGCTATCCATATAAGAGAATTCCTTATGTTAAGTTACATGCTAACGCATTAGATAGGGTATCAATATAATTATAAAATCACAGATTACTTAAAGCAAGAATTGTTTTAGATGTCCTATTGAATGTCCCGTAAATGTAATCAATATATTTATACGAATTGTTATTGACGTGTGTGAATTTATAATAAATATCACTTATTGTACACATATAAAAGCTTTTTTTTTTTTTTTTTTTTTTTTTCAGCTCCTTCTTGTTAATAAAATTTGTTTTATTTCATGTACATTAAATAAATTGATTGAAATTGTGCTTTTAAGATTCTAAAGAAATATCATATATTATATATTATACTTATAAATAAAACAATTATTTAACGATAACTGATACGTTAAAGTTCGATTCAATATATATTTCTGCAAAAAAACACCGCAATAGAATAAGTTTGTTTTATCATAACTTATGCCATTAACATAACACCCTTTTTTTCATTGGTTTTAAATATGTTGTAATACTATATACATTACTAACGAAAAACCAAAAAAATTATGGTAAGACATTTATTCCTAAATCTCTTTTAAGTTTATATGCCCATTTTTGTTTAAAGACTTATAGATATTATTTTTTCTTTTCGTTATTGTTCATAATAAATACTACACGCATATGGAAGAAAATTTTTTCATCTCGTGTATCTTTGTATATTTCCAAAGTGGAGTGTGAATGCGCATTGAAATCATTGAAAAGTATATGTTTATGAAGCTTTTAATGGTGTTAGAAAAGTTAATTTGTTACAGATGTTCTTCGCAAAAAAAGAGCCTAAAACATATATATTTTTTTATGAGTAAAATATTTTATTATTAAACATTACAATAGAAATAAAGCAAATTCAAATAATAGAGAACTATGTTATTTTTTTCTATTGTGGTATTCCTTATATAATGAATCTTGTGTTCATATTTTTTTATGTTAGTGATTGCAAATAATCCTATGAAGGCTTTCATATTAATGATATGGTGATAATAATTGTTATTGTTACATACATATATCGTAAAACATATCAGGAATACGGAACTTTTGAGGAATATGTATAAGGTATACGAAAACTGTCGATTTATGATCGTATCCGGATTACGTATCATTATTAATAATATGATCAAATTTTTTTCTCCTCCTCTTTACTTCTTTGTGCCACTCTATCTTTCTCTCTTTTTTTCTCTTTCTCTCTCACTCTCTCGTTGTATAATTTGAGTGACCAATCGTTTTCTCTTGATCTCCCAAAAACGAAAACTCAATTTTTAAGGTCAGTGTTAAGAGCATTTGGCGCTGATCTAAATATAAGACGAATTCCAAATATATTTCCGTGAATTGTCAGAAACAGTTTTAGCGTCATAATTGCAGCTGGACCAACATATCGATTACTTTGTTGGCAAACGATGTAAACAAATTAATTGTGCATCAATGTCATATTAACAAATTACAACAAAGTAATTGATATTGACCGAAACTGCTTAATTCGAAGTATAGTTCATGTGACCCAGAGCCCAGATATAATTTTTTGAAATGGAATTGCAAATCGAAACGAAAAACAGACAACCATCCAAAGTAAACAAAAAAACTGAATCCACGAAAATATCAGACTTTCTTAAGTGGACTTACTTACAACAACAATACATACTGTATAGTATTATCAACAAATGCAAGTGCCTTATCAAATATCATTTGAAGAATTAAACAAACAGTCGAACATAAACGTAAAAGCACGAAAAAAATTGTAGTCAAGTGCTGCTGAGGCAAGACACTTTGTACTTTTCCGTATCACACGAGCCAAAATAAAATAATCAAAACAAATTTTAGAATAATAACAATAAATACAACTGAAAGGTGACCAAGCAAAGCTGCTTTAGATTTCTGGTTTTGCATAAACTTTCAGCTTTTGTATTTTGCATACATTTCTAATGAACAACAAACATTTTATCAGAGAACCAATTAATATGAATAACTATTTAATTGTTCACAAGCCCAATCGTACGCCTGCCACCTTATAAACTCAGGAGAAAACCCATCAAATTGCGGCCGCTATGTGCGAATTCAAAATGTAAACAATGTCTGTGTTGAACTGAACCAGCTGTTTGCAGAATTATAACAGCTAATTACAAGTTGTTGAAACATTTCGAATCCAGTTGTCATTTTTCGAAGAAAGCCCTATACGGTTCATTAATTTTAATTACTAAAACAAATTTTAAATTTACAGGCATATGAAAGCCAATTTAATGCTCCACCTGCTGAACCATTATTACCATTATAACATTACCTTCAAGCCCTATTCTAGCATATTCGCAAATAATAGATATCTCAATTTTGTCTCTATAAGAAACTTTTGTATCCACATATCGCGAATTGAACAAAGAAACCATTATAAAAATTGTTTCTTTCTGTACCGAGATCCGGATCTTCCTGGAAATGCTGAAATCTATCTTAGATTTGGCAGTTTCTCAATTTTTTTAAATCAATTTATTTATATATATATTTTGTTTTTCTATCTATATAAATTAAATATGTTGTATATGTGTAAAAGAACAATGAACTATAAATATTCTTCGGTTTTGCTATCTTTTTTTTTTTTTTTTTTT
>JXOS01119280.1:0-11218 GCA_001015075.1 Cirrula hians
CGGTCACCAACAGGCAAAAGCGGTCTATAACCTTTGATTCGAAGCCAGGAGCGCACTATACTCTAACTTGGAACTAAGCGATTTTTAAGTTAAAGATATAACATTCTTCAATTTGAAAAATCTCATGAGATTTTTACTAAATTTTATTTCAAACAGTACACGGTGATGTGGTTTAGTTGGTTCGTTGTTTGTAGGGTATCCGCTTTAGGGGGTATCACTATGAACTCATATTAATCCATTGTGAGACCTTTTCAATCACTCATCAATCTACTATACTGTGCCAGATGATTCTCAGTCCACCTGTTGGTGTCTGGGAATTACGGCTGCTTGTTGATGTCGCCTTCGTCGTACTAGGTTCTTGCCATAAATTTCCTGCTACTTCTGTACATAGGAGGATATTTACATAATAATTGTTCCACGATCAGCTCTTCTTCGTCGTTTCCGAAATGATTGCACAATTCGGTCACGGCCATATTTTTCTGGTGGGCGATGACTTCTGATCAGTCCGCCCACATTCCGAATTGTTCTCTCTTTGTTGTTCTACTGTGGCCACATTTATTGTGTGTTCCTGACGGTTGAATTTGATTCCGACAATTTTCTGAAGAGCTTGTCTATCATCAAGTTGAAGCTCTGGATAGGTAATTTTGTATCGTTTGCTGTATTGACATTTGGCAGGTGGTCATGTGGCATTTTTTAGTTTTTTTTTTAATATTGTCAATGATACAAATAGCTTACTGGTTAATTCTAATTTTAAGTAGAAGACACATTACAGCCAATGGTTGTAAGACTTTAACATTTGGCTCACTCTTCAAATGAGAGGTAAAGTGTTAACACGTAGCCTAGTGTATATTATTTTTATACCCATCAGTCAAATAGTGAGGAGTTTTTGTAAAGAATATTTCATTAAAATAATCATTTCCAACATTATGTTTTCATAAACGTATATGCATGGAATCGAAAAACAGAAACTAGCGATGTGCGATATGCGATATGCATCTGCCCGCAAAAACTATAACGGCATTGATTGAATTTGAGTGAAATCTGTGAATAGCTTTTGTTTCTTATAACCCCCAAATTCGAGTTTTCAAAGACTTGATTCAAAGATTCTGAAATATTTTACCATTTCACATTATCATGTGTTTATGCTGCTTGGTCCATAAATAAGGGCACCTCTTAAGTGTATCTTACGAAAATTTGATATCAACGGACTAATATACTTCCATTGGACCAAAATCTGTTTATAACTTTAGGTCTTAATTGATCCATAATTACCGCAAAAATTAAAAATGTTTATTTATTAAAATGTCTATTCTTATTTCAAGATGAAATACGTCTGATTTTATAATTGGATTTAACCTTCCTTTGGAACCTCAAGAAATGGTTAAAATCGACACTGAATTTATTTGCCACGACAAATACCCACAGAAACGATTCCGCAGCTTGGCAACTTTCAGCGAATGCTCCATAACGTGAAAATTTAATACTCTGAATTAAGATAAACCGATTTAAGTTACGCCCAAAATATCCGGGCCTGAGTTAGAGCTAGATTTAGCAAAAGTATTATACGAACAAACAAATTTATTTTAAAAGAGAGAAAATTCTATTGAAATGTTTCTGATGTTTGCCTATATTTCATAAGATTCGTTCTGAGTGTTATGAGCGTTTGACTTACAGCTGTAAATCAAAGTTTATTTCATACATAGAATTATCGGAATTAAAATTGGTCATACTTCTGTAACACCAATCAAAGTATTTACCTATCTGATCAGCATCACTAGTAAACATCTAGTTCTAAGCAAAAATTTGAGTGGTAGGCTTAGGGTAGCTTTATCAAATTTCTTGAGTAAAATATTAGATTGAAATTTGCATTTATTAAACATTCGACCGATATATCGGGTATTTCTACTATACCCCCTTAATCGAATTTGGGGCTTTTTGGCTATTGCACCCGTAAGAGTTAATATATTTATATAAATTCCTGAAATTAGGTGGATAATAATAGCATCTATTCATTTTCGAAAAAGGGACATTATTTTATGTAAAGGGAGGTATATCCAATCATTTGTTTAATAAAACGAAGTTTGAGTGACGTTTAATAATATGAATGGGTGTACCAATAAAGGCATCAAAGTCTCCTTTAGTACATTTATGTAGTCTGCAAAGAGGATTGTTAGCAACTTAACCACAAACATTAAGCAAAGTCAACGGATTTACATACAGGGTTTAAAATTAAAATTATCTAGTAACGTTCTTAAAATGGGCATGATAGAACAAAAATCATAGTTGCATCCAAAGCACCTGTGTGGTCTGGAAGTATGATTTTTAGCAAAATTAGCAAAAATCATCAATTCAATTCAACGCTATTACAATATTAAATTCAAATAAGTATTCTCAATTTTTATTCCATAAAGAGGTATGCTTATATGATGATGTATCTCTAGTACACGTTTTTGAGTCTAATACAGAGGGGTTTATAGCGTAATTAGCCACAATCATCAATTAAATTCAAAACGATTTCATTATTGCGTTCAAGTAAAAATTATCCGTGCGTCTACTAAATAGCGCATAACATAAGTCGGCCTGAGGCCTTTCTAAAGTGCTTAGTTCCTTTTTTCTGATTTTTGTGCATTTATGACAGAATTTTTTGGTTTCGAATAACAAACTTCTACATTTTTGAAGGTTAAGGAACACAGAACCATTAAATTGAGTCATCTAGGTGAATTTGTCGCCAACTTAAATCATTGACCTATGTACAGATTTCCGTATTTTTCAGGACGGATAGGAACACAGAAGAACATGGGTTGACGNCTTAACTTAAATCATTGACCTATGTACAGATTTCCGTATTTTTCAGGACGGATAGGAACACAGCAGGACATGGGTTGATGAACTCTGATGCTGATTCTGAACGAACGCGTATGTTTCTGGTAGGTGTATAGTGGTTCATTGTGTTATTAGTATAAAACTTNAAGAACATGGGTTGACGAACTGTTATGCTGATTCTGAATGAACGCGTATGTTTCTGGTAGGTGTGTAGTGGTTCATTGTGTTATTAGTATAAAACTTAACACAACAAACACGCTGAATGCCAGCTGGACATAGGCATATCCATTTCCGTAGAGTTGCTGCTCCTATACAATCTGGTGTCAACATTTTGAAAAAGAGTACATGAACAGTACTCAGTAATGTTTCATGGTATATTCGTACGTATTTAAAGAAAAGAAAAATCCAATTCAAAAACATTATTATATTATAACAAAACGTGAAACTTATAACTCTTGACTAGCACTATTATAGGTGATAATTTGGATTTTGGGCTGGTGTTCGCTTTCAAAATATTAAGAAATATCAAACAGTTCAGAGAACCCTGACAAAATATTTTAATGAAAGTATTTTTACGATTTTATACAAACATATATCTAAATAATGAGAAAGAGGACCAATTGCAGTATTGGCATACATCCTGTTTCCACGGGAACAAGCAAACTGGGATAAAACGTGTACATGACTACATGTTTGAGTGCATTCAAACATTTTTCTCTACAAAAGTTTTGAAACTGTATATGCATCATTTACAACTTCTTAAACACTGTCGGGCTGGTTTAATGATGAAACCAGAAATTGCAAAAAAAAAANTATTTATATGGCTTCGTATTTTCCGGGAACAAGAAACTGGTTTAAAACGCATACATAGGGACATGTTTGTGTTTTGAAACTGTGTATTAGTGTTCAACTGCTTAAACACTGTCGAGCTGGTTAAATGTTGAAAGCAACAATCGCAACAAAAAATTGCTGTACATTGATAAACTGCTATATTAAACTATAAAAGTTGTATGCTCATGGAAAGAGGACCAATTGCAATATTGGCATACATCGTGTTTCCACGGGAACAAGCAAACTGGGATAAAACGTGTACATGAGTACATGTTTGAGTGCATTCAAACATTTTTCTCTACAAAAGTTTTGAAACTGTATATGCATCATTTACAACTTCTTAAACACTGTCGGGCTGGTTTAATGATGAAACCAGAAATTGCAAAAAAAAAATTGCTGTAAATCGATAAACTGTAATATTAAAGTGTTTTATGGTCGGGGAAAGACGGCCATTCTAATCAAATATCGAAATTCACATTTTTTAAATTTTAATCAGACTCGCACGTGACATTGAAAATAAAAACAAAAATTTAAATAAAAATATGATTATTAATGATTTTTAATGTATATAGTTATTTTCAGAACAAAATTCATAAAATTTTTATAAAAAAAAAACTAAGTATATTCATCTGATATAGAGTGGCTGCAATAAAATTTACTTACTGATCCCATTTATGCCTGTTTACGAGTTCAATAACATTTTGGAAAAAAGAAAAACATTACGCAGTTTTCTTCCAAAACTTATTTCATTAATATTCACATACAAAAATTATTCACTTCAGTATAAAATAAAAACATTATTCACAAAAATAAAAATCAAGCACCGCAAAAATGTGCAATATCAAATACTTAATTTAAACATTAAACACTACTATAAAACTAAATTTAGTATTTAAATGCCCACCACGAGCATCTAGTACTACCTGCAGTTGTTTGGGCATAGAATCAACGAAATTTTTGGTAATCTCTGTCTCAGTATTGGAGCAATAGTAATCATTTCTGATTTTACTTACATAAATCTCCCAAACGTACATTTAAAACTTGGTTCTGCAGGGGTGTGTTCAGTTGTAATGCAGTATAGTACAGCAGCCAAACTTTGTCAATTTGAGCGGTGTGTTTTGAATCAATATCTTGTTGGAACATCTATTTTGCACCAAGGCTTAATCTTTCAACTGATTGCTTCGAATTGTGCACCAATATAGATTTATATTTGTGTCGATCCGTATAACCTTCAATAAATACTAGGTTTTCTACTCCAAATGCAGCAACGGCACCCAAAAGGATCACACTAGCACCACCATGCTTAAATCTTGAAACACAGTGTTTTGTATTCATCGTTGTATTGACTTTTCAGCAGCCTTGGGCACGCTCACCACTTCAAAATATGTAATTGGATTCGACTGTAAACAAAGCACGCTTCCAAAAATCAATACCTTTTTGAATATGCTTCTTCTTAAGTTGCAAGCGATGTTTACGATTCTTTTTGCTTATAAGAGGTATTTTCCAAGGAAGTCTCCTGTGTATGCGATTAATATTTAAAGATTTTTAGATAGAAGGTGGATCCCTTCATCGTGCTTGAACTAATTGCTGCCTATTCGGCCAAATGCGTGCCGCTAAGGGTCGCATTTTTGTTAAATTCATTTTAAATCAGTCTTTCATCACGAATTACCGATTAACCTTCTATGGACGGCCACTACGACATTTATTTTCAATACAATCTGTGTTTTTAAAGTTATTAAATATGGTTTGCACCGTGGATTTACATATATTTAACTTAAATTTTTATATTTCACCAAACGTTTCTATTTTACATGTAAATTCTGTACAACACGGACTAGAATCTATGGGGGTTTTGGCTATTTCTCAAACTCAATAGTGCGCTCCAGGGACACCGCTTTGAATGTACTGAAGATATTCAACGTGAATCGCTAGGAGCTTTTAAAGCTATTCTTGGAAACAATTTGTTGGCATGTTTAAGTGCATTATTACAGAGACTATAAAATTGATTTGGATGATAAAATAATATTTTATTTTATAACAAAATTTAACGTTACTTTATGACCACAGTAGTATCTTAGTTTTGGAGCTGTCAAATGAATATATACAAAATGCGGCATTCGCAATGACAGAGTAAGCAAATGCCAAACAATTGGCGGGACTTTCTTGTTATTTCAAGCAAATTTGATTCAAGGCATTGTGTTTTATGATTTATTCTATAATTGTGGTTGACTTCAGAAACATATTAAAAATTTTAAATGAGTAAGCAATGACAATACAATTAGTATATTATTATAATTATTATAAAGGAAAATCAGATAAGGCATTGGTTGATTTGTTTTCGTTGATATTAAAAAGAGCAAAAGAAAATCGGCTTTACGTGGAGTCTTCCTGTGGTGGTAAAAGGAAGATTACTGAACGCGAAGAGAGAAGCATAATGAACAAAGAATATGCAAATCCGTTGACAACAATGGCGAGTGAAATTCAAAAAGAGTTTGACTCAGTAATTCATACCAAACTGTCCGAAACATCGTCATGAAAAATAAATGTATATATATGTCCGCAGCCCCTCGGAAAAACACATTGCTTTCAAACAATAATATAGTAAAAAGACTTTTTTTTCGCAAAAGAACATGTTCTTTAATCCGAGTGCTTTTGGGAAAATTTAATTTTCTGTGACGAAACGAAAATCATGTTCTTTATAATCAGGGACCGAATATAGTTTGGAGAAAACTAATTCAAAGCCTTAAAAATAAAAATATAATTCCAACATAAAAGTTTTGGAAACTGTGGACGAATATAAAGTTATTACAGACACAATTATTAAAAAACTTATTTGGAAATTCTTTAACATCAAGTACGAAGAAGTGGAGAGATATTTGAAGTGTTTGATGAATTAAATTAAATTATACCAAGATAACAATACGAAGTATAAGTCCTATTTATTCAGAACTTGGGCATTTACAAACTTTTCGAAGATTATTGACGCTACAGCAGACTTAAATCCGATAGAGAATTTTTAGGCCCTTTGAAGAAAAAATGGTGAAGCTCGGGTATCCAAATAAAAATTTGATTTGATTAAATATGTTCAATAAGAATGATGCGAATTACCCGAAAATTATGACATACCGAAATTGATTGCTTTAATGAAACGATATCTAGAAGCAATTATTAATGCAGAAGGTGGTCAACCTAAATCTTAAATAACATACAGAATTATAATGTAATAATAATCAAATATATATATATTTTTTTTTTTATTTTAAATAAATCAAAACATTAATTTGACAGCTCTGAAGTTGAGATATTTTTTTTTTTTTTATAAAATTTTAAATAGTAAGACATGTTATTACAGTTGTAGACCAAGTCAAGCAATTAATAGTAACAAATGTTATTTGGTTAGTTTAAGCTGCTGAAAATAAATAAATAAATTGTCTACAAAATTTTATAAAAAAAAAAACTTTAATGTATTCAACCATTTTTGTGTCATTTTCTTTTCAAGTCAGCATTTTAACAGAAAAACAATTTTGCAAACAACAAGTTAGCAAATTGTATCTACATTTAAGAATTTCATATTTACAAATACAAATTCAGATATTTTGGAAATAAAAAAAATTAATTTAATATAGACATTTCACATTTAATATAGACATCACACATTTCTTTGAATCAAAAGTAAGATTTAAAGTAGTTAATGTCGATGCATAATTTCGCTCAATTAAGGACATTAATCAAAACAAAGCCTTGGAGTAGAAATGTTAAAAATTAACTTTTGCAGTTCGTTGACTGTGCATATAAAAAGCTCAAAATGTTTATATTTATTAAATTCGATATATTTCTACACCGAATATGTGAAAATAACAAATTTTTTGATTAATAGAAATCACATTAAGTATCTCAAACAGAGACTCTCATTGTCGCAGTCTAAATAGTAGGATCACCAATATCAGTTAAACTCTATCTAATAGCTCGAAACTCACATTTTTCAGGAATATTAAAAGAGTTTGCTATGATTTATGTACAAATGTGTTAGAATAAGGGAATTCAGTGAGGAGGAAAAGTCCAACCTTCATCTCCACTGCAAAACGGTAACACATACACTTTTGTCGTAAGCAGCATTGTCAAAACTAAAATTTTAATTCTTACATCAGCTTAAATATTTTAGGAATATTTATTTTCAGAAAGATACACTTTAAAATTACACATGGAATTAGTAAGAGATATTCCATGAGTGGTTTCGAAATCAATTCTAAAAAAAATCGCTATAGTAAAGTTAAATCAATTTTAACTTCGGTACAAGATTATNTCGCTGTAGTAAAATTAAATCAATTTTAACTTCGGTACAAGATTATGGTTTTTATCTTTAAGGTTTTGACAAAGAGTTAAATTTTATTGAACTATATTCTCTCCTCAATTCCGGTATAAAAGAACTACTCCAATAAAAAATTTAATATTTGATGGAAATATTCTTCCAATTGAACTCCACAGAGAACAACTGATCATGAAGCTATTTAAAATACTGCAATC
The DNA here is from genome assembly GCA_001015075.1 of Cirrula hians. Classification (NCBI taxonomy): domain Eukaryota; kingdom Metazoa; phylum Arthropoda; class Insecta; order Diptera; family Ephydridae; genus Cirrula; species Cirrula hians. The sequence goes on from JXOS01119280.1 coordinate 8,179, forward strand.
TCAATTGGATTCACCCATCAACAAACTCTATAATAAACAAGTAAGAAAGTTACAATCGGCTGAGGCCAATTGTGAGATACACTTCTCTCCCAAAGTGTTAAGTATTATTTTTCTGTCCAAATTTGCTCAAAATCGTCTTTTCTAACGAAATAGGTGACTTCGAGGTATCTCTGAGTTTCATCAAATCATCTGCATTTTGGATACACACATTGATCATAATTATGATAACTCAATAATAAAATTTCGTTTGACTTTTTAATTTTGCTAAGCAAATTTTCCTAATCAAATTTTCATTAAATCCTCTTTTCCGGCCACAAAGCTATACTTGGTTGATATATTTACCATGTTTGTGGACTCAATTCTAAAATTTTGTGTAATTAATTTATAACTTTGAGTAATTCTGCGTTAAAACCTCTTTTCGGACCATATAGATGTACTAGAAGTACTTCTGATTTTTAGAAATATTGACTATATTCATGTGCAATCAATTCTAATTTTGTAGAATTTAAATGCTAAGTGTGGGTAATTTTGCATTAAAGCATTTTTTGCGACCATAAAGAAGTACTGTAGGTACCTTTGATTTTTATTTATGCACGACCATTTTTGGAAAACACTAAAATGTTATAAATATAGAGTTTATAATGAAATTGCATTGCAAAATACCAACTTTTACGGTTCCAGTAGAGTTAAGGTCCCAATTTTGAGCAAAGCGGCACAATGTAGGTACCCGAAATATTGGTCGGATCTTAACCCAAAAAACTTCAATCTAGAATTTTTCCCTAAGATGTGTAAGCCGAATATCGTATGCCAAGCTCAATTCCTTCTTTCTAGTTTATGTACATACTTGGCCAATTCCATTGGCAACGTGTTTACAAACAAGATCAATGTAATTGTCGGTCGACACCAAGTACATAATACCCATCAGTCTGTCAATAGAAAATAGCATCAAAATATTACAAGCATACCAAATTTCAGTAACTTCCAATGAAACAACTGGAATCTCCTAAATTAAGTAAAATTGGGAATGAAATGCCTATGCGATGCTGTCCTATGTAACCAAATTTTTTTTTGAATTTTTCGCTCATAACCTAGAATAATATGACAATAACGTAAAAATGTCTAAGTAGCAAATTTAAGTATAATGCGATGATTTCCTTAGCTTTTATGCCAATTTTAGTAAAAGTGGTAGTAAAAGTTCCAAAGTAGAATTTTTTGGCATAAGGCTTAAACAATTTATCCTTATGAAATTTCGGTACAATGCGATGAAATACCCCCTTTCGTGCATACTTGTGTGAAATGGGGAGTAAGCGTTCTATTGGAGATTCCCGAAATTATTGACCGATTTTATTTGCATTGTACAATGTTATGGCATCAACTTAAAATGTTAGCAAATTTCAGTACAATGCTGTTATGCACGTGTATTTTATGCTTATTATCGGGAGAAAATATTCTATGGGAGAGCCCCCACGCAGTCGATCTGGCATTTTACAAAACATATTGACTAACTGTATTTCATGACTCTAGTTCAAAAATTATTCAACTCATCTTGCTCACAGACAGACGGATATCGGTATTTAGCTATATATTTTATTTCATGAATATATCTTCAAGAATTATATATTCCGAAATGACTATTTCTATGTATAATATACCTTGCTCAAACCAATATTACCCGCAGTCTCCGACTGATGCCTACAGAAATAAATGTTGGACAGGTTTTAACAAAAACAGCAATGTCTTTTTACAGAATAATTGATCTATGTACCAAATTTGTTAACTGTACAAACCCGGGGAAAAACTATAAAACGTATACAGCATTTTGGAACTTTCCTTCCCAAACTATAAATACTTCACTCACAGAATACGTAAAACCAACTACCCCATCTCATATATACAACTCAGTATTCAACAGAGTTAAGAGAAATATAAAACTACGAATTCGTTTACAATGACGGCTCTTATTCTGACTACAATACTAGTTTGAGCATCACAATAGACGATTCGATCGTTAAGCATAGTATTTTAGCTGAATACACAACGGCCTTCACAGCAAAATTAATAGGCGTATATAACTCAATTTAAAATATAAAAAGCGCCAATAATAAATAGTGCATATATGGAGACTCGTTATCCTCCCTAAAAGCAATAGTAAACGATAGATCCTAAACTTATATATACTATACCAACAAAATAAGATCAATCTTAAGCAGTAATTATCCGAAAATACAATTTTTATGTATACCAACCAATGTTAAAAGCAAATTTAAATGATCACATTTGTAGAAACACAAAGAAGTTATATCCCGATTTTGCTATTTTGCAATATCATGAATATAGTTCAAAAATGCATCCATACCGTATCTCTGTAACCTAAAAAGACGCACCTGACATTAATGGTAGTGTCCGAGAAAACGGGAGTAAACATTTCATGAGGGTTACCAGAATTTATGGATCGATTTTGCGATAATTTGACATTGTCGTGGCCATTACCCGAAAATTCTTCGATACTAAATTTCGGTGGTATGTACTAAAATACCTGAATATTTTACTGATTTCTGTGATATAACCGAGAAATAACCTACCTGTGGAAGGTACCAAAAATTATGAACTGACGCCACCCGTTCAAGAACTCATGTTTACTTTTTACAAAATAAATTTACTAACCGAATTTCATGATTTTAGGCAACCAATTACTCAAGTTATCTTGGTCAAAGACAGACGGACTTCGGTATTTCACCTTATTTGTTGATTCTGAAAATATTTCTCAAAGAAACATATACTCGGAAGTTTTGGATTTCAATGAAATTCCATAATTATTAATGAAAAAAATGCATATAGCTCAACGTGTAATTGGATTAAGAGCGACTTCGTTACTGGATTAATCTGAATTTTTAAAAGGTTCTTGATGATTGAACTACATGGTAACCATAGAAAACTGAGTGAAATTTTGCTTTGAACTGATTTAGAGTCTTCTTGGGAAATCTACGCTTCCGACAATTACAATNAAATTTTGAACTGATTTAGAGTCTTCTTGGGAAAT
>JXOS01119317.1:0-12918 GCA_001015075.1 Cirrula hians
AGTTCGCAGCGAACTCATAAAGCATACACAACAAAAGTTTTTTTTATACATTTTTAAACTAATATATATATACATTTATATTTGCATAAACATAGGACCAACTTTTCGCACATCATCCGTCTAAGTGAGTTTAAGCATGGTTCCTGCATTTTGGTGTATATTTTCTAAAACCGAATTCTGACATTGTGGACGCCGCCATTACTGCTGCTGGCAACTAATTGTTATTATTTTGGGTTATTTTAATAGACGTTGTCATTATCATTGTAAATCTTTTTATTTGAATTTTTTTTTTTAAATAATATAATTTCTCAAAAATAATTAAATGCTTACGCTTTTCTACCATGCGAGAGTGCAGTAGATTATTTTTTAGAGCCTGAAAGAGTTCATATTGCCATCCCATAGAAGTTATAGCCACGACTTCCCTTAAATCGAGATATAAGTTAGTGAATTAAACGTAAATTATGATTGAAAACAATTATGTTGTTTTAAACTTGCACTGAGAGCTCTCATAAGTGTACTTAAAGATGGAGAGAAATGACGCAAAAATTTCGAATTCGGTTAAGAGCAAAAAAATATCATACTTGAATATGATTTTCGAACATGAAATGGACAGTGTTTTGCGTTTCCCCATAACCTCACTGGTCGTAGTGATTTGAACGTCTCATCAGCGTTCTGCTCCTAAACTGCCGACTTCAATAATTAATTTTGGGTGATACCTGATTAATTAATCTGCAAAAAATTATGCTGACTAATTTAAGTAAAAAGATATGTGAAAAGTTAATATACGAAGCTCAGAATATGTCAATTAGTTGAAATGAATACAGTTCTGTATTAATAAATATTTAGAATTTGCACAGCAAACCAACCTAAATGCATGTATTAAATTCAGGGATTAATGTCAATTTTTTCTTTTGTTGTGGTCTTCATTGTGTATTGAAAGAAATTTATTAATTCATTCGTTTGATTTGCACTTGCTATATTATCCAATTAACATAACAAATACCTTCATCAATAAAGCAATCTCAATTCATGCATTTACTTTTTGCTTGCGGCAATTCTGGCACTTTTCAGGATGACGAGATTCATCGAATACGATTTCCACAGTGGCAAGGCAATAAAAATACAAGATAAACCAAAGTCATTTGTCAAGAACTGTTTGAACGTACGCTTGTCTGTCAATCTAACCAGCGGTTGCTAGCAATGAGTGTTTGAGTGAACCAGCTGGACATTGTTGAAAACAATCAAAAGCAACAACACATGACGAGTTTATGTGATATATGAGGTACGTTAACGTGTTTTTTATTTTATTTTTTTCTTTGTAATGAATGACGTATAAAGAACTTCAACGACTAACAGTTCCAACGAAATTTCAAAGTAACTAAAACAAAAAAAAAAAAAAGAAAATCAAAAATCAAAGAAAAAAATTTGGAATGAAACACGTTAGATTTGGCAACCCCAAAGGTCGGCAGTATTTCATGTGTGTGTGTGTTTTTTTATATTTTTTTTCTTATTTTAGTTCTCTATAATAGCAATAACTGCACTGTGCTTGTTTTGTCTGTTTTCTTTTATGACCTCATTGTATTTATTCACTTCATGTTTTGGCTTCTTCATTTTTTGTTCTGTTGTTTTGTTTTACTTTTATCGACAAGATAAAACTCGTTCTTTAACAACATGTACAATGAACTGTAATTAGTGAGGCGTAGAGGCCGCAGCTACATTAGGCCGACTGACCACAAAACAAAGCTTAATAACCGCTTGAATTACCGAAAGTAGTATCCGCTGAAACAATACAAAAACCATTAAAAACCAAAAACACTCAACCGGTATGCTTATATCATAAAATTCTGCATTTACGAAATACGCGCTAGCAATGAGCATTTAGAAATTGAATAGATGACGAAAACCCTTTTCAACACCAGTTCATCATATGGAAATTTCATAGACTAATATTGATTTGTATTAGAAATTTTATACCAAACCCGTTATTTAACAAAATCCCCACATTCTGCGAGCGGTACCCTAGAATATAATCGAATTACGCCCCTCTTTAAATCGAAAATGACACATCAATTTCAAATCAATTATGGAATTTCATCGCTCCTTGACGTTATTTGTGTCTCAATTGGCCTGAAATACTATATTCGCCTATGTATAGGGTTGCAGCTTATATTCTAGGATTTTATGTGTGCCCATCCATTTTCCAAGTTTTCAAATTGGTTATATTGGTGTCATCTTGACATCGGAATTTTATAGAGATATATTTGATATATTTATTGTGTGCCGTAATTGCAGTAAAACCCTATTTTTGCTCCAAATCGATGCACTGAAAGTTGAGGTGCATTTGATTTTAATCTCACCGCTCCTTTTTTTTAAATATATTTATAAATATACATATATGCTTTTTCTATTGTTTCATACATATATATATGTAAGTATACGTATTTTTGTATAAATTGAAGTAAAAAAATTATGTTTGACCACATAGGCAAATTTGAAGTGCCCGAAATATGAGTTGAAACTGAACCAAGCTCGAAGTTAAAGCTATAATACTTCCATTAAATCGGTGCACAAAATTTAGTAGTCCTAATTATACACGTTCTCTCTAGATTTGATGACGGACGGCTATATCGAGTTCTGTTGAAAATCTAATCATTTCTGTATACATTTCGATGGAATTTGGATCACTTGCTCTAAAACATTACGTACCCTACAAAAACAATAAGCACTGTCCAACAAAATGCGGGGTGTTGAATAAGTTATGCCAGAAATAGGATGTGATTTGTCTCTCTGCCTTGAGGTAAGGAAGTGCTGCAATCAAGAATAATAGTGAATGTCACATGACCAAAACCTGTTACATTTACATATTACTGTTTCAAGTCGATTTTCTGTGTCGAGTTATGAGTTTAGTGTGCAATGAAAAATTTCACATTGTTTTGAAAATAAGGTAATACGTCTTAAAGACTCAAAACCATATGACCCTTGTCGCACACACTTTATAACAGATGAAATCAAAATTTAAAATCACGAACATTATCTCTCTAAAAATATGACACCAACGTGTTCTAGGTTCAATAGCCATGAATTAACATTCAGTAACGATAAGAATTAAGGCGAAATTTCAAAATTGTAGGCTTAGTTGTGACAACCCTGCTAAAAATGTTTATACAAATTATGGTATCCACTCATCCATACCCCCTCATCCATACGAACGGTATGACCTAGTCAACGTAGCAGCCGAAGTTTTAATTTGTTTGACTATGTCAACATCGTCATAGATTTCATACAGCTCGTTACTCCATTGGATGCACCATTCCAATTGCTGAAGTATTTTATATTAATTACTCTATTCTTTCCTATTTTTTATCGATGATTCAATGTTAGCCTTTATTTCGATTTTTATTCTTGTGAACATTTCTAAGCCACAAAACGTGAATATTATATATATATATTTTTTTTTTTTATTCAATTTCGTTAACAATAGCTGATTGGATTAAATACGAATACTTTTTCAAGAAGTTTCCAAACCCCTAATACCGGGTATTTTCCAATATCCCATATTAAGCATAAGTGCTAAATGGACAGAATAATAAAAAGACAAAGATAATAAATGCATTTCGATAATTAAGAATTCTAATGGTTTGTAATAAAATGGTCAATAACTGATGGGTACTGAGTAGTCGGATTTGATGGACTTTGAGGAATATCTTGTTTTTTCAAGAATATTATGACTGACATCGAACTGAAAAAAAGGAGGGCTGTTGCAATTGGCTTTTGCCGCCAGTGTAATACACGTCGCCTCCAAGTAAAATTATTTGCTTGGACCATATAGATGTATTACACATTCCACTTATTTTCATCCAGCCTTGCACAAGCGGCCAATTTGTTGACAACCCTTTAATGTTGTTTTCCAAAGTTTGTAATATCAAGTATGAGTGATGGCAAGTTATTTCTTTATTCGTACTGTGTGATTAATGTATATCCCATATCGGTTTGTATATCTATAGGTCTGCTATCGCAAAACTTATAAAGTACAAACAATACGGTCTTGTCAATAATCTATCGTTTTATCTATCATCACGACAAGAACAACTTTCAGAAGAAGGTTGATGAAAATCAGACACGGAACATTTTAAAATGTTATAACCAGCCGATTACATTCATGATGTATTTAAAATAAAAAATAAAATAAAAAATTCACTGAATAAACACAAACATAACATTTCCATAACATAGATAGTTAAATTTGAAAATACCGTGATTTTATATTTGCTGTGCTACAACGAAAAAGTAGAGAGGTGTGTATATTCTGTGGTTTAAAGGTTCTTATTAAAATTTAAAATTAATATATAACATTTAATGTTATTTTTATATTAACGCATTTACCCAGCCATTTACAACAAGAATGGGAAATCAAATTACATTATTCATTTAAAATTTAAATGCTTACTTTATTTAATCTGTTTAACTTGTTGCTGTGGCACCTGTACTCTACGCAAACAATTTAACAAAGAGAAAAAAGGAAAAATATGTTATATTAAAAAATAAAAAATACATTATAGCGCTGCATTGTGGTTGTTATTTTGATGCTCATATAACGAGGAAAAATTCACAAAAGGATTAACAAAGCAGAATAAAAAACTATTACAACGTAGTGTTTTCCTAGTTAACATTCTTTTGATTTTTTCTTTTTGTGGTTAACTGTTTTAAAAATGAAGGCTGGTGTTGAATTACTTTTACAACCACTGCAACCACATAGTATAACGATCAAATATGTGTTGAGTTGTATTGACTGGTGACACTTGTAACAAGCACAAACAAAATTGAAAAACCACCATTTAACACTTTTTCCGATCAAATATATATCGTATTTACTGTTTAAAGTAAATTAATGTATTAAGCACCAAAAATATTAACAAAAGTAATTGCTAAATATTCAAATATGTCTGGTTATGCCATTATGTTAATGCTTACTTTTTATTAATTCTTTTATTATTAAATTATTTTCAAGTTCTAGTCGCTTTGAAAAATTTCGGCGCTGCAATATAAGCTTTATGTTCATTACATGTCTTGTGTTGGCTCATGCCAAGACTAAGCTATTCAACCATGTGATAGTTCATTGTCCATATGTCCATCATACGCCCCGTTCGCCAATTTTACTGATTTCAATACTATTCACTTTGGTAATTACAAATGGTCTTCATAATTATTCTGCAAAAAAAACGACATATATTCAAAGTAAACATAAACAAAAAATGCTTAATGCGAGAATCCTATATTTCAGAACATGTGCAATAGAAAAAGTGTTCATTTTAGAATTTCATTGAAAATCGCAAGTCACAGTCTAACTAAAGGTTATTCTAATATTAATAGTATTGAAATAGACATAAAGGTCACTATATGCATCCGAATAAAACCCAATCAAACTTTCAGAAAAATAGTGTAAGTAGTTTATTTTGGTTTCGTGCATCAATACATTTGAGATATGCGCATTTAAAATGGAGATCTAGAATTTATGTTGACCACTTAACCAAATTTGGTAAGAAACTTTCGTTTTGGTGCTTGGTGGAGAAGCTACAAAGAGCATACAGTTCGGCCCACTTTTCACAGGTATCAAATGCTTTTTAGAAAAGATACTGAAAGATATCATATTTTATCAGTTCTACGATTATCTGATATTGCAAAACGATTTCATATCCATCATATGCATAAAATTTAAAATAAAATAAAAAAACCCATACCAGAATACATGTATTTAGCTTATGGAAGATTCGCGAACATTCTAATTTTGTGTTCTTAAGAAGTCTACTTGAGTTTTCCTCTAATATGTTCCGATACCAATTATTGTAGATAAAAAAATACTTGAGATATATTCGCCGATTACTCGTATATGTCTCCAAGAAACATATAGTTGGATTGACTATGTCCATACCTAATCATGCTGATGGCATGTTTAATGGCAACGCAGAGTCTGGAAGTGAGAAAGAGAAAATTTATTTAGTTTCACTCACACGTATTCTGTTTCTACCAGAAGACCTAAAATATATAAACTTCGAAAAACGAATACCCAGTATATGTGTAAAGGTTTGTCTACTTTATACATATTACAAATTTAAAAGTTGACTAAATATTTATTTAGCCCAAATCAGTATGTTTTCTTTGATAGTAATTGCATTTTCTTTTTTCTATATTTCAATTGATACCATGAAAATTCCTCAGCAACTAACTAAAAAAATATTTTTTTAATTTATCTTTCCTCACAAAAGCTGAAATCCTGACTATTTACACCGTCTGCCAATATTTGTACTCAGTGCTTAATTTATTTCTCCGCCATTTCTATAAAAATAAAGTTCTGAAAAATAATAAATGCTAAAGCCAAAGGCGACGGTGCAGCAGCATGCACTTGCAAAAGTCACGCTGTGAACTTGTGCTTTTCTTCAATTTCTGTCTGTTTTTCAAGTTTACGCGTAGATACCATGTTCGCAATATTAATTAGAACACTTGAATCTTGGACTACCCGCCAGTAGTACACTTTTACGCTGCAGGCAGTAAATTTTTCGTAAATGTATGTTCTATTGTATATGGAGGTTAGCATTCTTAAGACTAAGTTAATGACAGTAAGTGTCCGTTTCATTTTAGGATGCTTCCGACATCAAATATGTTTTCCATTGTGATTTTTGCAATTTTAGTTGCTTAGTTATATACTTGCAATTTCGTCTTGACACGCAATGGTGTCGCAAAACATGCAACCAAACAATTTAGCGAAATATCAACATGGCAACGAAAGTTTTGGCTCAATCTAAATTTTGTTACATAGAAAGAAGTCGAAATAGTGCTTAATGCAAGTTTTGGAACACAAATCACGTTTTGGAATTTAATGGCATACTCTGCGCTTGTCTATGAGTTGCTTCTTAATCCAAAATTTCGAGGTTATCGTCTTCTTTTCTGCAGCTTATTAATAGTTATTCTTGGCTTCGCTTTCCCTTTCTCTCTCTTCCTCTCTCTCTCTCTCTCTCTCTCTCATTGTTTTCCTTGATATTCAGCGCATACTTTCCATAATATTTTATTATTCGCATCAGCCTTCGAATTCTTTATATTCTGTTGTAACAAAAAGGCCAGGGAAAAGAGTATTTAATTTTAGGAAGATTTGCTTTAGCCCATGTCATATCTAGAAATTGCTCTGATTATATCCAAGTAACTAATTTAGGTCTTTCAATGGAAGCACAAAATTTATATGAAATCAAGGAGAAATGTAAGAGTCTGCTAAGACCCACAATGCAATACACGTCATATCGAAATATTTTACCAACTAGAAAGCTAAGGCATACAGTCACTCAAGTTTATTCGTATTTAATTTATAATATAAACGGTATCTTCGATACCAATTTTTAATATCACTCTTATTTCACAATATTATATGGATTAGAAAAATACCTTGGACTTCCATTGGTGTATCGGTGTGAATATGGATAAAAATATTATTTTGACGGACTACTGGAATAATGCCAAAAATTTTAAAATTTTATTTTATCCCGTCCAGTTGATTCTGTATATAATACCCATCAGTCAGTCAATTCGTAAAAGCATCTTAATATTACAAGAATTCCTCATTTCAGTAACTTCCGATAAAACAACTGGTGNTAAAGCATCTTAATATTACAAGAATTCCACATTTCAGTAACTTCCGATAAAACAACTGGTGTTTACTCATTTAAGCAAATTAGGAAATCAAACGCCTATGCGAACTTATCCAAAAGTATAGATTGATTTCACTCATATCGTAGAATATTCCGAAATACCGTAAAAATGGCGAATTTACAAATTTCAGTACCTGGCTTATACTTAAATATTCTTTGCGACGAAACACCCGACTTCAGCGCTTATTTCTGTGAAACCAGGAGTAAACTTTCCATTTTAGGTACCACAAGCTATGTAGCGAATTTGCTTAAATTGTACAAAGGTACCCGAAGCTATCGACTGATTTTGCCGATTCCAGTTGCANTCAAAGGTACCCGAGGCTATCGACTGATTTTGCCGATTCCAGTTGCAATTAATTCGTATTTTTTAGCAACAATCTGAGATTACGAATCAACTGAAGTCCAAGATTATAAAACCTGTGCGTAAAAATGGTTCTTAACTTTTCGATAGAACCTATTGATATCTTTTGGCTATCAAACTGTCAGCTTAAGCCATATATTTTATTTTTATTTTAACTTTACTTACTTCACTTATTTTAGTAAAATAATCCTTAACATACAGAACGCTCAATCGAATTCCTGGAACTTTTCTCAATTGCATAACAGATATTCTGTCAACTCAGATATCTAAATTACATACATACAGTGTATATTATATGCGCGTCAAATGTGGTATTTGCTCTAATTTCTCTCTTTTGTTCGTTTTCTTCGCTATGCATTTTTGGTGCGTCCCAGGGGCACTTAAAATTAAATTTGCGCTTCTGTCGTCGGGTTTAAAACTATTCGCTGCCCGTTTCATAATGTACCAGATGTGTTCAAACTTATAAAACGCTAATTACCGGTGTAAGTTTAAGGTGCCATTTCAAGGGTTTCAACGTTAGTACGAAGGTATCTATGATAACCTTTATTTAGGCATGACAAAAAAATTAATTCTCTTTCCGAAACCCCTCTACGTATGGTGATATGGTATGGTGATATTTGAAGTTCTAATTAAGAACCTGATTNGTTATGTATGGTGATATTTGAAGTTCTAATTAAGAACCTGATTTATTGCTGATATGATATTTTACTTTGACCCAGTTATAAAGCTGGTATACTACTCAATGCTAAAATCGTTCCTTACTCATTACTGCAACTCGTAGTAGAAGGTTATAGGGAAGCTCCACATGTTACTGTCAAAAAATACCGATCTGAATTTCAATTTTAATAACCAAATTTTTGCACATTTTTATTTCCAGACATGTCAATCACCAGCACGAGAGGAGACAGCGGTATAAAGCAAAAACAAGATAGCGGTTATTTAAAAATACAGCATCAGCACTTCGGATTGTCAGATTCCATAACTATGTACTGAACTCTCAAAAAACGTGCTAATTCCGAGTACAGCTAATGCAACGAGCAAGATAAAGACTTATTACCAACAGTCGCAAGTGGAGAGATGGATAAAATTAATTAAATTAAGCAATATACAAAATAAGGGTATCCATTATAATATCACCTTTAATTGTTCATGATTTTACGTGGATTCATTTATTTTATTTTAGAATTTTTATCTGCACATGGGTGAAAATACAAATTGATACAGTGTTGAGTGATGTTATATATATATATATATATATATGGTATATTCCATTTTTAGCTCTGATTGTCCAAACGCAATTCTTGTTGAGCATTTTATGCATTGAAATAACTCAAGGATTGCGACTGGGCATCGTGGCTCGAAATAAGAATTCAACAGTAACCAGCAAGTATGGGGCAAACTCAAATCTTAAAAATAATCAAATCAAGTGAATTATTAAAATTTTGTTGTAATGTTTGAAACATTTTAAATCAATAATTATCTTTTCCCTCAATTTACGTAATTTAAGTAAGAATAAGCCTTAATAAATTAATCTAAACTGATAAAATTGTTTTTGTTTTATTATTATTAATTATGGGACTAATTTAAAAAAATATGAACTGTATGCAAATTAACTATAGCATGGAAGTATTTGCAGTGTGCTTGTAGAGTTTGAATGCAGTTTAAACATTTTTATGTTTCAACAAGCTTTTTGCGACCTTCTCCAAGGTACGGCAGATACTCAAAGCAAGGTGTAGTTTTTAAACGAACGCTCAAATGTGCTCGCAATGCATCTAACGTTTATGTGTCACGAAAAATTGGCAAACTGAACTGTAATAATTTTAATAATTCGGTTTTTTTTTTGGGGTTTTTTTCTTTTAATCGATGGGCATATTGAGCTTGAAATAAATATGAAACTAATTTAATCAATAACGGGAAATAAATGAAAATATTAACAAATACACACGAAATCAATTTTTCTTTTTAAATGGTTGACAATATTTTTAACATATTGCTGTCTTAGAAACTGGTGACTCAGAATGAAGTTATCTTTTTATCGACATCTTCGTTTTTGAAGATATTTTATGAATAAAATGAATAACGTTTATTTGATACACGTTCTGCTAGAGCTGTATAGTCGGCTATTGATATGCCAGTCATTGTCAGAAAGGATTATGCGTGCAAAAGTCTATAATGCATAGACAGAATCAATTCCCCTTAATGTTTCTGTGAAGCATATTGATAAAATTTACAGAAGAAATTTGACTGCTATGAAGATTGCGAAAAGGCGATAACCTTTGCTCACCCACCAATAACAAAATAAAATTCAAAAATAATGCAAGCAAATTTTTTTTGGCAAAAACCAGACAACCATGCGTGTTAAAATATTTTATATTCTAAATATTCTGTTTATTTAGCAAAACCATTTAGTTATTAAGTTCTTAACTTATTTACATAAAAATAAGAATGAAAACCTGCATTTTCCAAGCAAACTCAGCCAATTCTCGTTAATGAAAAATTATAATTGAAACAAATCAGTAAAGTTTAGCTTCAGTGGTTGCACATTTCATATGAAAATACTCGGTATTTATCGCAATTACTCAATTTAGCAATCACTTGCGCTACGAAGGTTATCAGCATCGATATTAAAAAATAATTTAGCAAAAATTAATTAGTAGTTTGAATTTCTGAGTAGAATTCGTTGCCAGTGTAGTTTCCGAAATTAAATTTTATTGAATTTGAAGCAATACAACTGTAATTTTTAAGTTTTCACCTCTATACTGAAATTGAATTTCTTTGATTATTTAATGCAAGCGGTAATATTATTAATTAACTGAACAAAACACAGGCTTAATTAATATTGCTTCTGCTTAATTATTGTGATATGACAATACTACTCCTGCTGCGAAATGCAATGTAATATAACATAGGAATGTATGCGCCCTTGTATGCGCCCTTGGGAACCATTGCAGTATAGAACTATAGCAATATCGCAATAAAGAATTTCAAGAACAATTTAATAAAGCAAATCGTTATTACAGTACAGTTATCAAAAGTAATAACAATCAAAAAACGCCAATGTAATACCGCAAGATGGCAAACATAATCAACCCTATGTGGCTGTATATATACTGTTTACGAAAGTACTCCTCCATGAATGAGAGCTAGTATAGAAATGCATTTTTCTAAAGCAGATGTAGTTGTGCTGCTAGGTAACGACAAACGCTTGTTTTAATTGTCATCGTTATGCACAAGCGCTCCGCCATTTTACTGCATGTATGTGCACGTGTCAAGTTCGTTTGTATATGCATGAATAGTATTTCCGGTGGGCTTAACTTCTCGGCATGAGGAATCCAAACAAAACTATGTTCATTCGTTGCGAAAGACCAGCATATCGATTGAAATTGATAGAGCTTTTTGTATTTAAAAAGATGCGCTTTAATTAGAAAGTGTAAGCGGTATTGTAACTAACACAGATACAAGCTATAGTGCAGCTTGCATTTTCATAATGTTTGCTATGGGAAACCCAAAATTTTACTGAAAGCATTAAACTAGCATTACTTAATAATTTCACATTAATAACGGCAATTCCCAGCACAGTCTTGTACCTAAGTGTCATGTTTTTCAAGCATGTCTAAACCTACTTGATGCTATCGTTATCGAATATATCTTCGGTATGTATTAAACCAACAATAATACTAAAGTTTTCATTTTAACTTTATTCAAAATATGAATTTCCATATAAGTTATAAAATACTTTTGTTTGTTGTATCTTGCACAAGCTGAATTTTCGAATGCAACTGGGACTCCGTATCTTGGCCCTTCAATGATGATGATACAAACTCAAACAAATAATTTATTTAAATTTTATAAAAATACCTTAACAACGGAGGTTTTTATATTTTCTTAAAAAGTTTAATCCAATTACTAATTTTATCATTCTTGCAGTAAATAATTAATTTATGTTACACCTCATAACAACACTTCACCGCAAACCGTATAATTTAAGTACATTTCAANCATAACAACACTTCACCGCAAACCGCAAACCGTATAATTTAAGTACATTTCAACATAATGAATGGACCATTTGTTGTTTTGTTCATTCGATGCTTCTACTTTTACCTTCTAGAGTAATAATATGTTATTAATATAATTTTCACATGTACATTGCATCATTTAGCTTTATGAGGTTGGCGCCAGTTTTTGTGAAATTTTAAACAATCTTATTCCAAAGTGGTTTTTAAATTTCATTAGATCACCATAGGGCACGAAAAAGTATTCATTTTTATATTTTCCATGCAAAGAAGAAAAGAAAAGAATTAAAGTTAAGCTTTGGTTTTTTTCTTGTATTGGTCACAAATTTCATTTCCGGAAAATGACCACTTGGGTTTTATATTAAATATCGCTGAGACTTGAAAATCCGTAATGTACTCCCGTTGGGGATGGAGAAATCGATATAAGCCGAATGACCGCATTGGAGCACAAATCCATTTAAAAAAACAAAACATAGCATACACATTAATTCCCCAAGCACAACTGATGAAATCAGAGAAATGTACTAGATGAGTTGGTATTATGCTTATTTGTGTATATCTGCCAGCATTTTAACACTTTGTGTTTTCTTCCAGTTCTTGAGTTACATACCACACTGTTTTGACTTACATGAACAGAACACCAAAAAATATTGAAATGTTGAGTGCTGCATACTAATAAGCATACTTACAATTCATTTTAGTTTTATTATTTACTTAATACTCAGTCTCCAGTATTATTAATAAGAAAATTTACATTTCCGTTCTCGTTCTTATAACGAGAATGGTCGAAATTTTAAGCAACATTTTTGAAATGCAGTATAATCGAAATCATTATTTTTTGTTTAAG
>JXOS01119469.1:2173-13146 GCA_001015075.1 Cirrula hians
AAAAAAAAAAAAAAAATAAAAATAAAAAATAAAAATAAAATAAAAAGAAATTACGTTCGTCAGTGTATCAAGAAGTAATATTTTTAGTCAACCCTAACCACCAAAAGACTAGTGTACAAATTTGACATCTGTTTGACTATTAGTTCGTAGGACAGAGTCGGCTGGTAGGGAAAAAACTATCAACAGCGACTATTATATAGCGTTGAAGAATGAATGAATATTTTCAATTATTTTCGTTGTTTGATTTGAGTTGGTAATGCAAATTTGTACTGCGTTTTTGAGTTACACAAACTTTAAACTCTCAGAATTAAATTAAATTATTGTTTCTTACTTACTTACTTCTTTGTTTATCTTTTTTGACATATGTTGAATCCAAATAAAATCGGAAGAAAACTTGAGCAGCGAAACCATTTTTACAATAGTCGCTATCATGACGTTGAGTCCGAAAAAACTGAAGTTGGCGTTCAATATTTCTTTTGGAATTATATTATTTTATTTTATTTTTTGAAAAACGAGAATCAAAATGGAAATGCCTAAATTTATTACAAATCCGTATAATTTCATTTTTTAATTTTATTTCAACTTTCTTTGTTCAGTAAATTTGTGTATTTTAGCGTTAGTAGTTTGCTGCTTATTATATTTCAGTTTGGAACCAAAGAGACAACGCCATTTTATGAATGGTTGCTGTACGCTTAAGGTTGCTAAAAAACTATGAAATATTTCCAAAAATAAAAAGTAAACAATGGTTTGAGTAATTTTTGTGTTCCTTGTATTCAAGTTTTCTTCGTTTACGATAATAGTATGCAGACGACTGCAAATGCGGTGGAACATCGGAAATATATAAATTACTGAAATTGAGTGTCTATGCTAGTTTCGATGAAATCGGGAGTAAAAATTTTATGTGAAGAGCCCGTAATTAACCGATTTTGCCAAATATTGAAAAATATTTGTGTATTGACGCAAAAATCTTTGCATTCCAAATTTCAGTAAAATGTTATGAAACCCCAGGCTTTTATGATTATTTTCGTGAAATCGGTTGTAAACGTTCTATGGGAGATGCCCGAACTTATTGACCGATTCTGCTCAAATGAAAGTATATACTAGCAATGACCTAAACATGTGTTCCTTCAATTTTAGTAGAATGCAATGAAAGACGTGGCTTAGTGGTAATTTCCGAGAAATTGACAGTAACCGAATAATGAGGTACCCAAAGTTATTATGAGATTTTTCTAAAATTGTAGAAAATGCTGCTAAGTCAAATGATTATACAAGAAACATATAGTCGGAAATGATTATTTCTATATCTGATAGGTAGAAAACTNTTAAGTTGCACGCGATGAAACATCTGTCGGGGTTTACAAATCTATATTAAAATTCCGAATTTCAGTACTCCAGCTGAAAATTAATTGATTACTTATCGAGTTCAAGGACAAACGGACATCGCTATTAACATTTTTGTTGTGATTATACAAGAAACATATAGTCGGAAATGATTATTTCTATATCTGATAGGTAGAAAACTGCGAGAGCGCATTGTCCGTCTGTTCATGGACACAACAACTTTGTTATGGTGATTCCTAATATAGTAATGGAATTTCGCTTCTGAACATAGTTTTCCAAAAGCTGGATGAAGTTTGCGAAATTTGGTATGTAAACAGATTTTTTTTGCCATTCCATTGTTTTTTGTTGAACATTGTGTAATAAGTTAGGGTACCTCTTATTACCGATTTCATGCCATGTTCCTGAATTTGGGTATTTATACGGTTTTACATGGTTTTGAGATTCTATTTTATTTATTTTAGTGGAATCCGTCAAATATTTCGGGTACCTTCCAATGACGCTTTATCATCGATTTCACCTCAATGAGTAAAATGGGCAGTTGTTTCATCGAGAGTTCTGGTGTCAGTTATACTCAATTATTATTGTAAATTATGTTTTCACTTAACAACTCCCTCATATTCAACAGGAATAAAAACAAAAATAGAAAAAATAATACCTTGATTCTATGAGGTATGGGAATAAAAATATTTGATTTAGTTATTTTAATTTCTCTATTCTACCGTTGAATTCAATTTCCGAATAAATTTAGCTGTTTGTAAAGTTTCTGCCAAAAAATTTTCATTATATATGGATTTAAATGGCATTTGCTTATATTGGGTCTCATCGCTCAAGGAGATGCCTAACGGGTATTCTATCTGTTCTAGGCCTTGTACCCACATCGAATTACGCTCTTTATTCGGCAGTCGGTTGCTTCCATTAATCATCATCATTTTTATCCTGCGTTAAGCAGCGTTTACTATGAAATAGGCATGATGGGATGATTATGATATGTATTTCCAGCACACCTTAGTACCTTTTTTTAACTACGAAATTATTTAGTTGGACTTCATTTCATTTTCTGACAACTCTTTTTTTGACAATTTTGAAAGAACGTGTGCCACACTATCGGTCAAAGCCTTCTCAAACATTCTTAGTTGTATTTCATTAATTTTTTTTCTTTTATCTTTGGGTCCCCTGAGGTTGGGTCATCTTTAACGACCAACACTATCAGCAATTATGAAATGGCATCAAGCAATTTGATAAAACGCTTAATGTACCGAAATATAGGCGTCTAGCAACCGTATATGTAATCTCTTTGAGAACACCAGTATTAAGTGAGCGTATCTACCATGTTTTGGCAAAATTAACAGGCAGTTTTTTGGCAATTTTATACTCCAGACAGTGCTGTTAGTTATTATATTAGAGCCAGTACCAAAAGATAATTATTGTTGCTGATAAAAATTCCGAAAACAAAAAATTACTATGAAATATTGATTTCAAATAAAAAACACTAAAAGAATGTTTGTTGATCTTAATTTTTATTTCCGTTGGCAAGTTTTTGTATAATCCGTAACTCGTTGTTCCCAAAATTATCTCGATAAATGTGTTTAATCAACAGTAAAGTAAAAATAACATTAAAACAAAATATGATATTTTTTTGAATAACAAATATATATGAAATATGACATAAATCAATCAAGACAGCTGTAATAGTCGATCAAAAATGTTGATGATACAGCTGGCCATTGTACGAACTTAAGGCAAGTACGTAAAACTACGAACTGCAGAAATTGGAGAAAGTTATGGATGCTATTGCTTAAAATTATAAGAAGTTTTCATTCTTCTGAAACCACGATTCTTAGCGCTGTTGTTCGTTATTACTCTTCTTGAACACATTTTTGATATTAAGGAATATAACTTGCACATAAAGATATTTTATTCAAAGTGTGTACTACAGAGAGGTTACATGTTGTCCGTCTGGCTGTCTGTCTGTGATCACGACAACCCCAGTAGTTTTTGAGTCAATGAAATTTGGGTATTTGGTGTCGTTTCTGATGTAAAGTCAAACGAATAAAATCGGTTACCACCTTCAGGCCGAAATCTTCTGGATAAGCGTTTATAGCAAAGCTATTTGTCATTAATAAATTGAGTTTTATATAAAACCCTAATTAAAACCTTTTAGGGAAGCCTCCGTTAATTGTAATTTTGTTGTAAATATAATTTCCGCTTCCACCCATTAACCTAATGATCCAAAATAAACGAAATATTTCTTAAACCCAAGATATTTTTTTCAAATATAAAATTAAATATCTGATAAGCGTTTTAAAAGGAGTCCTACAAAAATTAGCATAATAGGTAAAAAATTTCCAGTACTCTCAGTATAGTGTCGGTCCCCTAAACATTGAAAACTCATTTCTCTTAAAGTGAATGATATTCAATGATTGTAATTAAGTTAGTAAATTTTAGCTCGTGGCCAACATATCCAGAAAGTTTTGGATCGAATTCATTCAAATTCAATAACGCTTTCATCGACAATGACATGTATATTGTTTTAAAAATACAATATCATTTCAATCTTTTTGCACCATTACGTTTTTTTTTTTAAATAACAGCAAATATTAACAAAAGTCATCCATGTTTTAAATTGTGCTCAAAATATCACTACATTTTCAGATGAGTTGGATACTTGGTAATTATTTGGCTATGAACTTGGTAGGGGCTACAATATATATTCGTGGCAGTTGTTCATTCATATGTCTACTTCACATATGTACATTGGTCGATCATATTATGGTGGTATATAAAACGATTCACTAAATCCATTTCATCATGAATAGAGTTCAATTTCAATAAATGAAATTGCCAAACGATTTTTCCAATGCTTCAATCCCTCTAACCACGACACTTGACATTAGCTAATTAGCATTTATATAAATTATGAAAATTCCAGGCTTTTTATTGAATTTTTAACTATTACTTAGGATCGTGCCCTTAACTGTTTGGTATCCTCGTTGGAACAGCAACACTAAAACCTTGAAGGGATCCGTTGCATTACCCTTGCTAATAAGTCCACCTTTCATCCGACGGCATATATGTCCACCTTGGATTGGGGATTTTTTGGTTTCTCCGACGCTTCAACAGTACCACCTACATGACATGAGACTTGACCAACACCATGTCACTAAGGTACGGCTCTCTATCATAGACCATCCTAAAAAGTAAACCTAATAGGTATGTTCTGACCTGAACTGTTGTTATTATAATCCTCTGTGAATTGCAATAATTTTTAATATCTTCTGCATTGCATTATAGAACTGATTTTCCGAACCAGCCATATGTGACATAAGTAGCCTCAAAGTATAATTAACGGGTTTTGCTTGAATATTCATTTAGGGTTACTTTTTAGTGACATTAAGTAAAAATAAGTTATGTCATTTTGAATCTTAATGACATAAAATACATACGATCGATACATTTAATGACACTTTTCTGTTTCCGTAAATTAAGTTGTGGTTCCACACTGCTGCCTTTTCTGCTACTGTATGTGTGATGACTTAATTTAAAACAAATTACTAAAGACCACCATATGTCTTAACTGTTGCTTGCCGATACAAATCATTAACTTCATTTCAAACAATAATTTGCAACCCTTTTGCTCTAGTTCACATGTTACATTGCGCAACGGCAATTAAACCCGAAAGTATTCTATTCATGCCCCACAAACATTTGTGTGATGTTGAAATTACTAAAATTTCTGCTCTTCTATTTGTAAAACAAAATCATTAACCAAAACGAAGAGTTCCAGCATTAAAACTTGTTTTTCACAGATAGCGGTGTTGGCAACATCGCCATTGCCATTCTAAACCAAATATTTATATTTAAATATATATTTAGTTTAACTATGAATTTCTTATGTAATATAAATTGGTGGCCTTAGTTATAACGATTTAGGAAATCAATCACTTAATAAGTTTCTATCCAACTGCATAAATTTAATTCATTTAAGTATTCGGAGTTAGTACTCACATACGGACACGTAAAACAATATTTTAATATATTCACCAGATTATCCAAGAAATTTCAAGGTTCCACAAAGTCGCTACTACCTTTAATGTTAGTATAATCTTCAAATAAACGTATGTGAAGTTTCATTTCAATCTGTGAATTCATTCTGTATTTTCAAGGCATTTAGTAACGACGTGTCACCGTTTTTTTATACAATTTGAAAAGTAAGCTTTTAGTTCGTAAAGTAGAAAGATGAGTGGGTGAATTTGAACGAGTTTGTACAATCCTTGAAGACGATCCACGTTCAGGAACTCCAATAACTTGGCATCTCATTGGGAATATGTCAGATTCGCTAACAATGGAAATAGAACATGTTAGAATAAGGCTTTCTCAGCAACATTGAGCACGTTTTCGAAAGGGGAAACTCAGTTCTAAGCATCCACTATGAATAAAATTTGGGTTTAGCATCATGATCCTAATAAAAAAAGAGGCCAAAGCGTGGTATGATCCTGCGGGACAATGTACCAAGTTACAATAGCATTCCAACAATGGATAAAATTCATTAGTTCTTGGAGTATACTTCGTATTCACTCAATTTATGCTTTAGTGACTTCCATCTGCTTCCGCACCTACAAGAATGCAGGCGTTCAAAGTGCTTTCGGCAAAAGAAGATTTTGCAACCCGTCAAAATTCGGATTTAAAAAATTGATTTTATAAATTGTAATCTCGTTGAAACAAGTGTATTTATGTTCAGTGAGACTAAACTAAATAAAAAAGTGTATATCAAATCTATTTATCTTGTTTGCCTTTTTGAACCACATGTTTATCTGCATTTTGGTGCCCCAAAGCATCGTTTAGATTAATGAGCTTTAATGTATCTTGTTTGCTTGATGTTATAACTTTTTAAATTGCTCATAGTGATTTCTTGAAATTGTGTGGTATGTGCATATTTGCCTAGACTTAAAACGTAGTGAAAAGTAGTAGTACCCCTCATTCTAGGAATGAGCTCCATAATGTCGGCTACCTTCCATTGGGCGTCTTCTCCCGATTTTACTGAAATGAGCATAGAATCCAGAATTTGTATTAAGTACATTCTGCACTTCGACCATTAGCAATCAATATCTTCGAGTACCTCCCAATGATCAAACCTCTCAGATTAAGATAAAATTGTCTATTGAATTGAAATATTGTTTTTATTAGTTGATTTCAGTTTTCCGTGCAACTGGAAGCATCGGATCCATCCAAATGATTCATGACATGCTCTTGAAATTCAGTATTCAGTCGATTTTATATCATTTCCGTAACATTATTCAAATTGATTGAAATCCGGCCATAATTAATCTACCCATAGCCTGCTTACCCCCGATTTGACTCAAATCAACAGAAGTGCGAGTTGTCACATTGGAAGTTCCTGAAGTATGCGAAAATTTTGATGATTCTATGAAATGAATGTCTGTTGGGTATTATGTAGTGGGTTTTCACCCTCAATTACAATTTGTCTTTGATTTATTAATAATACATGGAAGGAAGTTAAAAACCTGGAAAATTCTATTATTTTGGTTCTGATGACGATCAGCAGAACGCATGCTGGGATCGAACCTGTGAACTACGTACTCATCATTGATGTAAATAATTAAAAATAAAAATTTTTTGTTGCTTTAAATTAGCAATTATGAAGGGGAGGAACAAAAAAATAAATAGCTATATAATAATTTATTTTCTTAAAAAACTGGCATTGATTAAATATTTTCCATGTATTTCGGTACTAAGAATATAGAAGACGCGCCATGATACGCTGCTGCGGCATCCCGCTGTCCACTGCCTGGTTTGGATAATCGAGATTGCAAAAAGCTGAGTAGGTTAATGCTAAACGCCAATCAGTATCTGATTGGTTCATCCTCACACAGCATAGACAATAAAATGACATCAGTTGTGAGCTTAGAGAGAAAAAAAATAAGATAATCTTGCAACCAATTTGAGGGCACGACAAATAAAAATATAAGAAATAATCAGAGCGAAGCGCTACAGCAACAGGAAGCCTATCAAAATATGCGTCGCTGCGTGGCAAATGCGCATTCTCAAAAGGTTAAGTGCACATGTCGTATGTGGAAACGTGTTGTGTCGTCTAGATTTTTTAATTTATCTGCCCACTTTGCTCTAATTAACACTACCACACAAAATATCGGTGGTTTAATATAATAGTATTAGACAATTAAGGCAAACGTGGGACGGTTCAAAATACGTGAGGTTAAAAAAATAAACTGACCTATATCCCGTCAAAACCAGAAGAAACCTAATGCAAATTTACATTCAAAACTATCATTTTACTCAGATATTCAATCAATTTATGCTAATTTTGGTTACTCGCGTCCGACTTTTGTACAATTTTCACTGTAAAAAAACAGTTAGAGGAACAATGCTCTTGAGTTTTTTGCTTATTAAGCTTTATTGAATTCTCTCGAACTAAACTGAAGCTGGGGTAAGTGTGAAAGACGTAATGGAAGCAGTTTGAAGCGTAAAACACGCGGTGTCAACAGTTTGAATAAGGCAAATGTGGCCCGGAAAATTAATTAAGATCAAGTAATTATATTATTGAGTTATCATAATTTTGGTTAATGTTTGTACCAAAAATGCACATGCTGGGATGAAACTCAGATACATCTCAAATACAACGGAAAGAGGCCTCCGAGCGACGTGAATCTTATTGTNTACATCTCAAATACAACGGAAAGAGGCCTCCGAGCGACGTGAATCTTATTGTCGGTCTTAGCCGACTGTAACTTTTTCTCTTGTTTTCACTGATTTCCGAGAAATCGGGAATAAATTTGAGGTACCCGAAGTAATTTTTTGATCCGGCTCGTTCTCAAACTAAATCTTGTTTTTACAAAATATGTTCAGAACCCGTTCCTCTCTTTACCCTAGCTAGATCAATGAATTTATCCGAATCATGGTCAGTTTAACTTATGTTATAATTAATATAAAAATTTCATTGTTGTATGGATTTTGGTACTAATTTGACATAATAGTTGATTTAATATTTCTACTGTGTACACCCGTGAATATCTACTGAGCATGCTCATCTTTGGATTATGACTGGTTTTTATCAATGTCAAAAAAATACGAACTTTCATTGATTTGATGGTACGTGTGGGTTAATTGGCGTAAAGCCTTCTTTTTGGTCCGTATGGGCATACAGCAGGACTCTTTCAATTTGATTCGTTCCCGCCCATTTTAAGTATTCAAATTTGTTTTATCAATGTCAGCCTGAATCCCAAATTTTTTAAAGAAATGCTTCGAAAAAGCCCCATATTTGATATACATAGATCTGTTGCAAGTCCTTCTGGACTTTATCACTCTTTTTTTTTACATTGATGGGTTATACCAATGTCATCTTAATTAATAAACTTCAGCAACATGCAAATATGCGCATATACTTCTGGCTAATCTGAGGTGAAGCACTTATTTTCAACAACATAAGTGTATTCGAGATATCCGAAATGTTGGTCGGATAGGTATGTTCTATAAGAAACCTATGATTTTTTCATTTAAGCTGCGTACAAAAGCCGTTATACCTCCATCTACGCGTTTCCTCTAAAGCTTATTGACGGACGTACATAGGTATAGCAAAGTGTTGATGATGATCATATCATCTTTATTTTATTTTTGATTTATTTTATATATATATATATATTATTTTCTATAATTACAACAATTGTTGCATGTCCTACGCATGCCACTAAATTTTCCGAATCTCCTTAACTACATACTTTTTTGTTCTCTGTTCTAAATATAATAATGTATAATTAATCATGTTGTTAGTGATAGTACCGTTGATTTTTGGAATGATTATTGTATGAATAAAAACATGCTCTTCGTTTATGTTTGCTATATGTTATATTTTAATTCACATATGTGCAATTTTATTACAGAATTTTTTTTAATTATATTGGGGCTATCTTTATTAAAATTATGGACGATATCAGCCTCATCAATGTCTGCCCATTTTAATCTACTGTCGTAATTTATTACAATTGATTCTAATACATTTATTCTTTATTCCCATTTTCTTTTATTATTAATTATTCTTATGGTTAAAAAATTTACCCATTTTTCTCACTTGTGGAGTTGTTTCATAAATTCAATTAAATTCTTGTGCATAAAAATTAGGCGTATAAAATTATGGGTATAATTAAGCCTTTATTATACTTAGTTATCGCAAAATTTGTTTAAATCAAACAAATACCCTAAATCCGATTTGAAATTATTGTTTAATTTTTAATAAATAAAAGTATATCTTTGGTTAAATTATATTTCTAATTAACTTATTTCAAATTTGCAAAAATTTAAGTTTCTTAAAGATAATTTCTCACTTGTGTTTCGTTAGCAATTGTGTATTGTCAAGTCATAAATACTTGTACACAACTGAACGCATTTCTTACGAATGCAACAATGGACGGATTCATTTTGTATTGATTGCGATTTGAGAGTTGAAAATATTTTTGTTGTACTAGGCCCACTGAAATGCAACATGGCAAATTGCGATAATTTTAGGAAATTTCGACTCCATGGAATTAGTCGCAATTTTGTTTATCGTGCAATGAAGTTGTTTGGGGATACAGATGGAGTACGAGATCAGCAAAGATCCAGCCGTACGCGCACTGTGAGGAAAGCGAAAGCGCTCAGAACCGTGAAGAAAGAAATCGACTGAAAACTCTTGCGCTAAAAAAAAATCTTTTCGCAAACAACTATGTTTATGTCAAAAAAGATTTGGAACTCAGTCCATACAAGCAACAAACTATTAAACTGTGGGTTAGTATGAAGGAAAGGAATAAATAAGAATTTCGTATCTTTATAGTCCATAGCTCTTTGCCGTAAAAAGAATACTGTTGAATGCAAATCTTGGCGTGGTAAAAATTTTTCTAATCTTGAACCAGGGAAATCAACCATTGAGAAGTGGTTTCATAAGTTTAAACGAGGAGCATGAGCACCGAGACCGATGCACGTAGTTATAGCTCCCAAGAGGTTGCATGAATCGTGGCTCTATAATTTCAACCAGAAGCAAAACAACCGTATTTTGGTATCCACAGGGTACTATATTAATAAATTATCATGAAGAAGGAAACACCATGAACCGCGACTATTACATAGCGAAATTGGAGCGCTTAAAGGCCGAAATCGCGGAAAAATGTCCCCATTTGCAGAAACAGAAAGTGATGTTTCATTAGGATAATGCACCGTGTCACAATGAATCAATCAATTCGGCTTCGAAAACGGATACGAATTGCTTCCGCATCCACCGTATTCTCCTTATCTGCCTTTTTTCTTTGCACAGACCTCAAGAGAATGCATGTTGGAAAGGAGCATAATGCCGATAAAGACGTAATCTTCGAACCTGATGAATATTGAATATTAAAAACAATTTTTTCCAAAATATGTTTTCTACTTTCACCAACGCACATTTCAGTCACACTTTTAAAAGATATTCTTTAAATAGAAGTGGATTTAAAAATATCAAATCATTCAATGAAATTGTAGACGGAACATATAGAAGTCTATATTCTATATTAATATTACACATATGCTATCGATAAATTGTGTACAATTTGCATAACCAGACTAAGGACAACAATTTTGTTAAAATAATAATA